>VZTL01054034.1:18568-41885 GCA_013400535.1 Scopus umbretta
CACAGAAGACAAGATTTATCCCCTGAAAAATTTTGGAGAGACACTGTTTCCTTCATCTGTAACACATATCTTACTGGGAATATTAAGGGCAATTCAAAGCTGTTGTCTTGAACTGGTAGTACACAATTAGATATGTAAGATCCTCATGCACAGGCACAAATGTCTGCAGTTTTGGGCAATCCACTTTCTGCTTGCATATATTGCTTTGTGCAATATATATGCAACTCTGAAGAAACCCATTTGAAAATAAAGTCATCAACAAACAAACCAAGTGGTGACCCTGCTCCAGTTCAGTATTTCAGCACATTCCTACTGGCTTCAATAGAACCCAGGGTTCCCTTCTTCATCCTCTCTCTGAAAAAAGTACATGTAAATTAGAAGCGATATGAAGGATTTTAACCTGTACTTTATGCTGCCTTGGCCCATGCCCTACGATTTCATTCATTAAGTAGATTTACACTCAGTACTTTGGTCAAACTGTCATGGAAAGTCTTGCTGCTGCAGGAAGCAGAGCCGATGATTCATGAGGCAGCCCTCTTTCCTCCAACCAGGTCTGAGTGACAAGGCTTCAGAAGTTTGCTATTTTCCAGATGAAATCCAAGTTTAAAGAAGATTCTTTCCCAAGGCCCTTGCAGCATGCCTCCGAGCGTTAATCCTCACGTCCTGGCCAAACTCCAGCCTGGATGATTACACTCTGCCTGGTGAAATTCTCTCTGTAGTCACAATTGGGTAAGTCATTCTTCCAGCTCCTAAAAACTGCTGTGTAATGTTGTTAATGCATTTCACTGGGAGAGGTACTTTTCATTAGTGTTTAAAATATCCTCTGTATTTCCAGACAGCAAACACATGGAGAAGTATAAGATGCCCAGAGAAATTGAAGAATTTTTCAGAATGTTATCTGAAGCTATTCTAAGCAGGATATGTAGCACCTTTTCCGAGGGCCTCCACATGTATTCAGGTGGAGGTTACACGTTTGGTTGCATAGCCCTATTTGAGAAGTCTGCTGTCACCAATAGTAGATGATGTTCATTTCTGCCCACTGGCTCCACTGGGCCACGCTTCTCTGTTACATGACAAAGTCGCCTACATCTGCCTGAAATTAGATGATTTCTTCTTCTGTAGATTGCTAGTTGGGCAAGGACTGAGCCAATAATTGTGCTGCCACAACATACAGGCAATTTTGGGGCTAATTAGGTAGACAATGCTTAAACCATCCTGAAGGAATACCAGGTAACTTGGCCCTGACCATACTAGTGCAGGAAAGAAGGAAGGCTGGTACTCCAGTGAGGACATCTGTGAGAAGGAGTAGTCTTGCAGAAAGAATGGATTTTGATCATCTAATTGAGCAAAACAATAAAACATTCACGATTTGAACACCTCTAGCTGTAGCCTTCTGCATGCAGGTTTTAAAGATAAAATGCATCGACCCAGTCAGTCAGTGACTTTTGCACTGATTGGAACAGGTCAAGTTAGAGTCTTTCCTTGCCCTGATGTGGAGCAGTGACAATGTGAAGCTGTTTTCTCTCCTTATGAGGGTAAGGAGTCTGGTGGCATATATCGTTCTAGAGAAAATATCTAACCTAGCAAAATTCATAATTAAACTGATGGCAGCATGGATGCTTGCAATAGTCAGCATTTGTTGCCTTTACTGGCCTGGACTGAATTCAGACCACAGAAATGAAGAAACCCACATGAACATCCTAGTCGTCTGTATTGAGTCAGTGGCTTCCAGCTCAATGCAGCAAACATTAGCATTTTCATCTGCAAATCATCATATGGTTTGGGCCTTTGGTTCATGATTGCCTAAAATAAAAGTGTTGTTTTTAACATCAGATGTCCACAAATACAAGGTCTAATTCAAACACAGTCTGTTATATGTGACTTCATGACAAGCATAATAAACTGTCATCCATCTCAGTAACTACACTCAAAATTTTATAGCAGCAGAAATTATATGCTTTGTAGCACTGCATATTTTTGGGACACTTACATATTAATTTATTACATCTTCCATTCAGTGATACACTGACTTGGAGGACTATGTTAGATTTTTTTATGTCAAAGCATATTGCCCCCTTTCTGAATTAGATTTAAATGTTAAATAGACTCAAGAATCCATTCTGTGCTCATTCCTTTTCAGTTCAAGATGGATTATCCAAATTGATCATACCACAAACATACTCATTAAAAGAGTTCAACATTTATGATGCATCGTGTCAAGCAAGGTCATGATTTAATGTAAGTTGATACATCATAAATTAAGAAGCCAATGAAACAAACTCCTGAAGGCCAAGGAAAGCATATGTTAAAGAAATAGTCTGTAGTGATCTACGCACAAAATCCAGTACTGTCCAACAGCATATGTGGATGTAAGTATAATTGTAAACTAGAAGTACATGTGGTACTTCACAGGGGAGAATTGCCAAAGCTGAAAGCACCTCTGAGTAAAATAGAGTGGGAAAGGAAAAACAGATATGTAATGATAGTATAACTGGAAATTGTTTGATTATGCAACTCTGGGCTTTTCAAACCGCACAATACTGTAATCTTGCAGGAAGTCTGCTTCATTTAAAATTATCCCATCTAATAAAAGGTGAAAAAGTAACATTTTAAAATATACTAGAAATGGGGGGAAGGACAGGAAAGAAAGTGAGGAAGTCAAACAATAATGGCAGCACAGCATTTCGATATTATACAGGATACAACAGTGGAATACACTGTTATAGAAGGTGATAGGAAGTTTCCTAATCAGAATGCAGAACAAGCAGAATTCTGGATTGCAAATGTGTATGCTGCTGTTTTTTAAAAAAGGAAAAGTATTGATATCATAATATCTTATAAAATAAGGCAATATATTCTGTTTTCCTTTTCCTAAGTGTGTTAACAAGTTTAAACTAGAAGTAAATATTTTAAAATTTGAGGTTCTGCACAAATTTCATCCAAAAGAAAGAGCTGGCTAAGGCACCATAGGAACTACTAATACAAACTTAGTAAATTTTGGCACACTGAGGGGAGCAAGATAATCCTACCAGTTTTTAAAAAAAGTAAATCTGGAAGAAAAAAACCAAAATACTGAAAAAGATTTGGAGATCCCATTAGACAGTAGTTGGTCATAATAGAGATATTCACTGTTCACATGCATGACTGATGGTAAATGCAAATCCTCTGTGTAAAACACAGGGGAAGGGAGAGATGGAAAAAGGTAGGCTTTAAATACAAGTAGGCAAGGGACATTGCTTATGTTTTGGCAGGCCTACCACCATATTCTGCTAAATCCAGTTCAAAACTAGGTTGATCAATTTGAAAGGGTTCAAAAAGAGTCATAAAAACTATTTAACATCTGGAAAACAAACTCAGGCTATTCAATGCAAATTTTAAACAAGAAGGATGGCTAACTAATAAAATATCCATAATCCTTGTGATGCAAGTGGGCCTTTGAATCTTCCAACAACTCAAATTGCAAGCAGTTCCCTAAATTAGTATCAGGTTAATTGCTGGCAGAGAAGCTACTTCTGAGATGCGCTGAATAGGGATGGATCACCCTTCACAGCCAGCTGGCACACCCAGCACAGGGATATACAGCGCTCAAGTCAAAATTGACAGGGATGAAATTCAACCACACCGTTACATTTATTTCCACAAGTCAGCAATGACATCAGGTTTCTTCCCAGACTGAGGTTATTACACAGGGATCTTGTCCTTATTATGGCTTGCCTAGGGGTTGGGGTTCTTTTGGTGGGGTGAGGGAGGGGAATGAGTGGTGAGAGGGGAGTCATGCATATGACATTTGTGCTGATTATCTCTTTCGATTCTGCATATGTGTGTGGGCTAAACATCTATGTACATGCAATCGCTATAGAGTGAACTGGCTCTGCATTTACACACACTATATTAAAATGCAGGTGAAAGTGTAGACTACAGGTCTTGACAATCTGTTTTACTCTCAGTCATAAGATGAGATCTTGCAGAAGAAAAGCCTCTGCAAAATTAGTGAAACGTATGCTGCTACTGAAGTGCATTTTTGTATAAACATATGTTTTCACTCACTAGGATCTAAAAGATCATCTTTAAACATTAAACTTCAAAAATAAATGTGAGTAAAGTTAGGGATTTTCTTAAATACCTGTTTGTATGTTAAGTGTATTTACATGCAAATCATTCAGCAAATTCAGTTTATATGAATTTCATTACCAGTGTTCTGAAATTTGCAGGTGAGATATTATTCACATCACACGGAATATGATGTTTGCATATGATCTTTTTGATTTCATTTTTGAATGTTTTCTGTATCACAACAATTGGTTGAGTAAATGGATTTTTTCTGGGGGAAAAAAAAGTGTTCATTAAATAAGAACTGCTTTAAAATTTCCAATTAGGAACCAATAGGCTTCTTTTATTTAATCTGCTATGTGTGAAGTTGCAGAAAATGAAACTTTTGCCCTGTTCTGAGTAATTACTAGCCACCTTGGAGCCCTGTTGAGTCAGGTTACAGTGTGGAATACCCATTTCTCAGGAAACCTCCATTCCTTCCTCAAAAGGGGCCACTCACTGAAAATCCCTTCACAGTCTGCTACAAAAGCTTTTCTGCTATTCTTCTTCACAATAATATATATTTTACCCTTCTGAGATGAAAAGACGAAGGGGCTCAAGCTAAGAAAAGTTGACCAGGAGGCTGGTGACAGCAGTCACTTGAGATCCTTTCAGAGATGCTCTCAAGCATAAATATTTAATCTCCTTCGTTCCCCCTAGTGTGAATAATTTTTTTCCCCTTCAAGTATCAAAACAAAGTTATTGAAATGCATATAACCCTGATATTTGATCCATGGCCTCTAAGGGTCAAATACACACTGACGAAGCTCTTAAAGCCTGCAGAACTTTCAGGTGGTCACTTTGCACACACCAGCTCATCAATCAAGCAATAATCAGCAGGACAAATGGGGGAAGATGCTGGTACAGACTACTTAAAAGGCCTGGGCAGCTGGTCCATTTCAAGAGTCCCCTTTATATAGTTGCAGCCTTTAGCCCTCCATGTTTTGAAGGGAATTAAATACACTTGTTAGTTTCAATAGTTTATCCCCACATCTGTTTGCATTAGCAAACAAAACTGCTCTTTCTTCAGCATCTTTCTTCTAACATTAGTATCACTTCTTCTGAACTAAGAGGTGCCCTGAAAACTGTTTAGCAATTTCGGTTTTCATTTAAGGCACGCCACACATCCAAACCCCCTGCCCCATCTTGTCTTTATAATAACTGATTTGGTTGAAGCTGAAGACAGAAAAAAGACATATTTATCCTAAATAACTTGCCCATCAGAGAAACAGGTTATAATAAAGCTCATTGACTTCATTCCCCAAAACAAAAAACATGGGTGTACAAATATCTTGAACTGGGCTAGCATTTATTTGCCTGGGCTGTTGGTTGGTCATGTTGATGACAAGCTAGTAACAATTCTGAAATGTTGATCACATCTGTTTATCAAGTAATATGCAGTGATTATTCTTAGCTTTGCAATAGAGGAGGATGAATTGGTTGGCAGCACAAAGTATGAAATCATTCTGTCTCTCACCGAGGAACAAGCAAAACTGACAACCTCCTCCACTCCCAGTATGTCATAATTAGAAATTAGAGCTGCATCAAACTGTTTGCCACAGCTGTAAACTCTGGCAAAAGAAAAAAACCCTCAAAAACTATCCGTCATTTACTTAATAGGCTTCCTATTTAATGTGAGCATGCTGAAATTAGGCAATGGGCTTTGTAGCAGAGAGCATGATATTTCCAACACTTTCTGGAGGTTAAAAAACTGCTTTAAAGTGTCTCGTTTTCTCTCCTTCTCTTATTATATTTAAGAGTGAAATTCAAAAAGGGTTTGAATTCTCAGAATTTAGAAATGAAAATGTGGTGGATTCTCCTAACACTGAAAGCACACAATGAACGTGTAACCAAAACCAGCAATTTAGGCAAAAGTAAAACATAAATAGAATGGGAACATTCAAACACCAGCTCTAAGAGAAACTTTGGAAATCAATTTTTTTCTGAAATTAAATTACTATATTCTGGGTGAGAAAACGATTTTTTGTTTTGTTTTGTTTTTTTGGTTTTTTTTTAAGGAAGCCAGGAGGAAAGAAAAGATGATCCTAGTGTTTTCCTTCAAAATGCAATTATCAGAGTAAACAGAGTTAAGCAGATACCCCATTAAACAAAAATAAGAAAAAATAGTATAAAAATGGAAAATCAGAAGTTGTTCAAGCCACAGAGCTGCCAACCCAGCTTCCTCAATTTCCATGGGGATCAACCCAGAAATAAGAAAAAAGCATGGTCTGACATCTGCCTTCTTCTCCCACCCCCACCTCCCCCGGCCCTGTCTTTGAGTTTGGGCCTAGATTTTTCTTTATTGTCAATGTACAGACACAGTCTGTACAGTCCATAGGCACTGCCACAGTGGGATTACCCATCTGGAGGTGCTGATGTTCTGCACTGAGTGCAAGAGGAAAAAAATAGCCACTTGTGGCAACTGTAGTTGGTGAGATGAATACATACTTATGAGACTGCCAAAAAGGCTTTGACACACATGGGTCTTGTCTTACCTTAGTAAATTAAAGAGCAGCAAGGAAGATTCCTGGTTGCCAGTGACAGATATTAATCCTTTCTTACCACAGTCCCTTGCAAGCTTTTGTCCCAGGCTAACTAGCATAGACTCGAAACCCTCCCAAACATGGCTTGGGAACAGCTGTGCACTAGGAACCCTTCCCAACAGGCAGACTGCATGGACCCAACCTGCTCCGCAAGCACAGCAAACTTACTAGCACGGACACAGGTTGGTCCATACACAGGTCCCATCAATCACTTTGGACATGCAATAAAAACTTTTTTGTCATTATTTGAGGGTTGTTTTTTGTTGACTTTGTTTTGTTGACTTTTTGTTGACTTTGTTTTAAAGTTTTGAGAGAGAGACAAGTAGGGAAACCTTAGACCGCCAAACCATTTTATTCTATAAAACAGTTATAAGCATGTTGAATAGGCTATCACCTAAGTTAACTTACTTATTTAAAGGCTACAGTGATCTTATTTGCAAAACAATACTTTCGTTTAATTGGAGTATTTCTGTTGTTTAGGAGAAGTATGTTGGTTAGGATCTGAGTGCAAGACAGAATAAACTGCAACAGCAATAATATAACCATGGTAATTTAAATGTTGAAGCAAGTTCATAAGAGAGTGATTTCTGTAGCCCATACGATTTAGCAGGATTAATGAAAATGTAGAATACAAAAAGTATGAAAGGTGTGAAGAGAGTAGGTTATTATAATTTTCCCCAGTGCAAATATTTATTTCTTTTGTCATCAAGCTCTCATGGTCTGTTAATCCCTATGAAAGAAAAGCAAGACAACAACCTAAAGTGTTCACAGAACACTGAATTTAGTAATAAAGTGTATTAACCTATGTCTGCTTTTCCACTGAAATTACCTGAAATCTTCCACCAAGTAAAAGTAACAACATTTTGACCAGGCCCTATTTACCTTGTGGAATAGGATAGCTAAGACTTTACTGACCCAGTCTGGACCCATTACCAAGTGATGCCTCACAAGTTGAATAATCTACCGGAAAAATATTCTGTCATAACTGCTAGATGTAACAGGTGACCCTACATGCACAGGATGAGGTGGCAGGCGTATGAAATTAGTGTCAGTGTCAAGCTGTTTGTAATCTAAGCCCTCTGCCTGGGGTCCCAGCTTTGCAAACGGGCACATAATCAAATAGAAAGGAGGCAATGGCGGGGGGTAGGAAAAAGGGTAAATAGCCCTCTTTTCTTGTCACTTATACCATGGGTCCTCAGCAGCTCCTCTGCTGCTGGCTGACTGGAGAATTAAGAATCCAACATCTGTGCAACGTGAGGCAAAGCTGTACCTGTGCCACTGCTGTGCAAGGCACAGAGCATGCCAGCTGCCCAGCTGCTCTACTTCAGGTGAGCCAGGAAAAGCCATGAAAAAGTGATGATCCATAGCGCGATAAACCAGGTAGTGCAGGTCCAGGAACTGGTTTGTCTTGCTGGGCATTAGCTGTGCTGTGTGACATGCCAGTAGGTTATCTGGTCTCTGTTGCTAGGACAAATCTTTCAGGAAACAGGGACTGCCCACCAGGCTGATTTTTTTGCTAGGTATTTCATCACTGTGCTGAAAGCTGAAACACACTTACATATTTACCCTTGTCCAAGTCATGCAACCCAAATTACACAGCCTCGTGTGATAACAAAGCAAATTCACTCATGATACTTCAGTTGCCTAATACTATTTTGTGAATGCACAAAATACAGTGGGTCACTGAACATAGTTTAAAAAAAAAACAACAAAATAAAAGGTGTCAGCAGAAAGTAGTTTTGCTGCTGTTTAAAGAAGCATCAAGTGTTTTAACTTCAGACTCTGTTAATCAGCATTACTTCAGGTTTTGTATGCATATGTATCATTTTAGCTAAGGTAATGAAACCTGATCTATATCTGTAAATATCAATATCAATACTGTTATACAAGCTTAGGGCAGGGGAAGCACCAAATTATGTCTAAGAGCTGGTTTAGTCCTTATTTTCTGTGGTACAAGCCATGCATTTACATTACTATTAAATCACATGTTAATACAATTTAGTAATATTTATCTCACACTCAGCTTCAAACTCCTGACTTATCTATTTTTAAGTCGTCTCTGGAACACTTAGTCTTGAGATTTTCAGTGATGCAAGGGGAAATTTGTGGACTATCTACAAGATTCAGGCATTAAACTTGTTGCTGATGTTTGGGTTTTTTCAAATGACTTTACAGAAATGTGCATGTTTTTTAACTCATACATTTTACTACTCCCATCTCCATTGTCTTTATGGATGGAGAAGCTTGCCGTAGTGTCAAAAATACCATTGGGTCTACATTTCCTATTGGGCTTTGTTCGCTTCCTCCCCTCCTCCCCCTGCCCAAATCCAGTAAAATACACTTCAGTGTTTGGGATTTCCCATTCAACCCTATTAAAACAAAGCCAGCAAAGTTTCCCCCACCAAACCGTGTGCCTGTTTTGAAGAGGCAGCAGCCACCGGCTATGGTTTTGTCCAGGATGAAAAGAGGGCATCGCAGCTGTAAGGCAGCGCAGACGTGTGAAATGGGTTTCACACGCTGCTCAGCTACCAGTGGGGTGGCCATGTATGATTCAGTCTGTGCTAAGTCAAGAAAAGGAAAAGCCTTCAAAGCCACGCCAGCCATCACCTCTCACAAAACCTAAGTACCCCTTTTGACTGCCGCTGCTTTGCTGAAAATAACACATTTAGTCATTTGTCATAATTATAAGAGCCCCAGTGACAAGGAATGCAGGCCCGCCTTTTAGCGCTGGCAGGCCCGTGATAATGCAGCCAGCGGGGGACGGCTGCTGCCAGCAAACTGCGGCCGCCGTGCCAGCGACGCTCCTGCCGAAAGGTCATGCGTGACCTCCGTGAGCAGTTCATCCCAGATGATTGATCGGCTCGCAGCAAAACTAATAATTACACAGCTCTTCATTTCCATTTGTCTTCGTAACATGAAATTTATCCCAGTGTGGAGGATCCGGGACACGCAGAGTAAACTGGTAAGCCAGAAACATACTAAAGCCCCACAGGTGCAACTCAAACCTTCTTGGCCCCGTCCCCCGCCCCAGCCCTCTTTAACTTCTTGCTCTCTGCAGGTATTTCCCAAAGACAGGTAAACAATGTATTCCTCTGTGTTCATATATATTATTTCAATATTTCCATTTTGTATTTCTAAGTGTAATCTGCAAAACTCAACCAATTTTATCCTGTTTGCCCTCGCCAGCCACTCTCAGTATGCACACATTAGTGTTACAGCATGTTTCTGTGACTCACAAATCGCTAATTTTATTAGAAATATTCATTTAAACACCTTTTTAATAAGAAGAACTTAAATATACCTTCTTCCCCCTG
Organism: Scopus umbretta; assembly: GCA_013400535.1. Classification (NCBI taxonomy): domain Eukaryota; kingdom Metazoa; phylum Chordata; class Aves; order Pelecaniformes; family Scopidae; genus Scopus; species Scopus umbretta. Next base: position 28,515 of record VZTL01054034.1, read on the forward strand.
TCAGTTACCTAGGCTCCTCAAGTTTTTTGCAATAAACATTGCTTTCTCACACATGAAAAAGACCGTCTACTCCCCCAAACAAATTCAGAGGCCTTCAGGAGTGTGAGAGCAGACTGCTGCAGGGATTGCAGCACTTGCCAGAAAACCTCAGCAGGAAAACATATGCCCCATGCGTGTAGCATGTAAATACGGGGAGGGACATTTCAAAGCGGTAGAAGGTAAAACTTTCTGCTGAGGGGGAGTGTGTGAAGACTATCTGCATAACTTGGGAGTTATCCCTAGATGCCCATCAAAGTAGTGAAAGAATGGAAGGGAAATAGTTTGAATTTCTATATTTCCCCCAGCCAGCAAACAAGCACATATTAACAGAGGCTTTTTCTCTAAATGAAGGATCAGTGAACATCCCGAAGGTGCACTTGCAGGAGGTGACACAGACGAAAAAATTTATGTATACACCCAGCCCCACTCACGCACACACACCCACATGTGCACACACACACGGAGTCAGTTCTAAACAAGGACTTCAGGACACGGTCACCGCATGCTGAAATGCTTCAAGACCTGCTTGCTTTAAGCTGATGTCCCTTAGCCTCTTAAGCCGACACAAGAGCTGGCTGCCAGGGTACCCCACTCCTTTGCACCCCACAGACCAAGATGTAGGAAAAATGTGTATATCCAAACTAAGGAAGAAAAGAGTTCTAGCAAACCCTTTCTTTGTGCTTCTGGGATACAGCTTACATATACCTTAGCATGCCTTATGGGGTGCCAAAAGTGCTCAGAACAGCTGCACACTTCTGACAGCCTAACACTTCTTAGGAATCACCTTTGATCAATAAGCTGGAAATACCACATTCGAATCTTTATTCACTTGAGTCATTCACATTTAAATCTTTCTTATTTACCAAGTAAAGAGAAGGCTCTGATTGCTTTCTTACTAATCAGTAATAATCTAGCACTGTGTAGCATCTTCTGTGAATAGCCAGTAAAATTAACCTGCTTGTGAAACAAGGCTTTGGTTTGCACAAGTAAACATTTCACTCTTAGAAACTGTGTCATCACAAACTTGGTGGCTAAATCCTTATGGCTTTATTTGCTTTTTTGTGTAGCTCATTTCTTTGTCCAAACTGCTGTTGCATTCACAAGTAGAATCCATAAAATATCTGAGGTCAAGACTCCAAGATTTTGCCAGCACTAGGAATATCTCATAAGATGTTACCAGACAAGCAGTGTTAAATGAGAAGAAATGCGCAAAGACCAAAGAACGAGCTCATTCTTTGTTCACTACAGCAAAAATGCCACAAGGGTCTGCTTAGACTGTCAGAGGATCCAGCTTTACCCTCCCAAGTTTGTTTCTGTTCTGATGATTACACTACTTTCTTGTAGCTCATCCACAGTGAATAAAATTTTCTTTTAATTTAGAAAGAGGTCTCATGCTCTATTTTTACTGCAAGGAAAACAACTGATTTCCCCTCCCCCCAGCAAAACACAGTGCAGGAACCCAGTCCCTGGCAGCTGCTGCTGACTTTAAGCACCATATATAAGGTATTAAACCACCCACTTTATGTTCTAATAACATTAACAGTCTCACATGAACCAGTACATTCAGAGTTAAAGCTGAAATTCTCTCCTTAATTCACCACATTGTGTCTAGGTACAGTATTGCAGCACTTAATCAGGGGGCCTCAGAGCAGTGGGGGGTTCATACCATATGTGCTATAATACCTAAGCACAGCGGGGTGAGTTAAGGACAGAGTTTTAGACTTAACTCTGAATTTCTTAGGTTCTGCCAGTCCCATGCATAATGTTTTGAAAAAAAAATGCATTATGTGTGTCTGGAGAGTTACTTTCCCCTTAAAAAAAAAAAAAAAAAAAAAAGACGTTGTGGGGGTGGGGGACAAGTGAGGATGATTTCTCAAGAAAAGATGAAAGTAGGTGTCCAATGCCAACCATCTACAGTGTAAGCGTGGATATGATATTCTACAAACATTTATACAACTTTTAAACACATTAACTTAATCCAGATGACCAAAATAAAGCTATATTAAAAATACTGTTTCAACATGAACTTTATAGTTTTTAAGCCATTTACTCAAATTATATTGTGTTTGATTTTCATAGCATCTTCTAGGCCCCAGCCTAAAGTTTGGCGAGCACTGCAGAATACACTCTGTAATGAGATGCTCACATTTTTAAAATCAATAGTATTTGCGCTAGATTTGTGCTTCTTCTTGGCAACCTTGTTAGCAAATATGTATTTGCTACATATTAAACAAGTTTCAGATTCAAAACTGATCCTCATAGAAACCCCATAAAACAATCTACAAGAAGATGAAAAGACTAAATTTGCCAGCTGCCTTGCCAGGGCAGCTCTATGTAACTCCTAGTGGTTTCACAGCAAGACAGAAAAATAGACCCCTTACTTCCTCCTAAAGAAAGAGAACATAAAAGATATTTAAACATACAGCACCTACACCCCCCCAAATCTAAGAAAGAACAATAACAGAAGTTGAACCAAAACTGTACAGCTAGTATTAGCTTCTGGAAATGATACTTCTACAAGGTAAAACCCATCTGTGGTTAAGGTAAAATTTTTTGTTTGTTAAACAGTTTTCTGTCTCATCTAGGAGTCTACTATTCCTACAGCAAAGTGGCAAAGTAAATTTCAGCAGTATATACCACTTACCTTCTCCTCAAAAGAAATTCCCTGGCCCTTGAGTCAAAATCCCTTTTCACAAGTAGAGGGTAGATCCTTCGCTAGAATTATTTATTAAGGCTGCATCATCTGCAAGTGAAATCAACTGAACGGAAAATGAGAATCATCGAAGGAGTGTTGCCCTTCTCTCACTAATGCAGGCTTGGTGTAAGATCTGATACAATATATCGTACCTGGGCGAAAAACCATCAACTCACCTGATGATTTTTAATGTGGGAAACCAGCAAGGACTAGAGGGAATGTTTGAGATAGACATGTGAAGCACACCCTCAAGAACAACCCCCAGTGAAAATACAAGTTCACCTCTTCAGAGAAAAAGCTCATTAAAAACTAGCAGATCTCAGTAGTTTTATTGCAAACCAATCAACCTGAACCTGTAAAGGAGCCTGACCTCACCCAGATTCATGGGTCTTCTATTTTTGTCTTTACCTGCTAGTGATAAGAATTGATTTCAAAGGTTCTAAAATTAGCTCTGTGCATCAAAGGATGGTTATAGCATGTCTCGGCAATGTTGCAGTTTTACACGTCTTGCTGTTCTGTGTGTGTTCTCTAATTGGAAAAGTGTAACCCTTAAATCCAGGAATTGGTGACTGAGTTAACTTTCCTCCTGGAGGAGTGCTTGGAAATTGACTTCCTCATAAGTGAGGTTGTTTCCCTGGGATGCAGGTGGAAACCGGAGTGTAGTTCTCATAAAGTTAACAAGGTCACCTTGCTGGGCTCAGGCCTCATGTAATTTAAGTCAGTTATTGCCAATGAAGGTAGGTAACATTCTCTGCCACTGCAGATCAGCACTCCAAAACCAGAGTAGTGATCTTTTGCAGTTTTAACCCACCAAAACCAAATTGATTAAAAATGTCCCAAACAATCAGAAACAGAAGAGGTTTTAAAAAAAATAATCTAAATGCTCATATAGTATCATAATAAAATGAATGTGTATGGTGGGAAATAACTCTGTGCTTTTCCATTTAAGCATTTTGTACTGGCAGATCTAAACACATTCATAACAACATCAACACATGCAGGCACCACCAAAACCATAGACATCACACTAAGTTACTAGTCCAGAAAGAAGGCACCCCTATGTCTTGTTTTTATCTTTAACACCTTTTAGCTTCTTTTCCTCACACGTCTACCCTCCCTGCTTTTAGGCTGGAAGAAACTGTGAAGTGGTAAAAGGAGTTTGTGCTCATAAAGGTTTGATGACTTGACCATCTGGCTGGGAATGCTCATAAAGGAAGCCCTGCAGAGGTTAAGGAGGTCAGAGACTACACAAGCCGGGGCTGAGGTGGGTCCTGGCGTGCCTCTGACTGGCACCAAAATTCTGTCCAACTGGTTGTAAGGTGCTTTTGTCAACCTTCAGAGAAAAGTGTCTCCATGGACTGCTGATAAACATCCCTTCTTTCTCTTGCTCATTTTCATAATTCTAAGGAAACTTAAAGGAAATTTCTCTGCCCATTTCACATTGTAATCGCTTCCATCCTCTCCCAGTGCTCAGCTCATTAACAAGTGACCTGAAGGCAGGGGAAAAAACCCACAACTTTTGTATAATGGAGCTTTGCTGTTTAGAGACTATAAAAGTAAACAGGCCTGGTTCACTTAAAATGGGGGAGGGGGAGAAGAAAAGAAGAAGAAAGAAATAGAAAAATGCTCTCTTAAACACTTAAGACTGTCTGGTTTTAAAAAATCAGCTACGTGACGGGTATCTGGGTGATATGTTCTTGCATTTTCAAATTATTTTTCCCCTCTAGAAATGTTATCCAGAGCTGCAACTGTTTATACCACAATTCTGTGCTATATGCCCAAAAAGCATATATTTAAAACCTGTACACACAAAGTTATAGTCTTCTACTGTACTGATTGCCCTGGCAGCAGGTAAGTGCCCAGCATCAGGTTTATGAACTGCAGGCTTCATTAGTCTTAAAATGGTAACAAAGGAAGATGCGTCCTAAAAAGCATCATCCTTCATCTGAGAGGGTAGTGCCTGACACATTAGGAATCTATATGCTCAATTAACCACTGGCAGGCTCATTTTTTCTGTGCCTCTCACTCAGCCTCTCCCCACACCCCTTCTCCTAACCACTGCACCCTTCCTTCTGACTGAATACTTCAGCTCTTGCATTGATAGCCCTGACTATATGCAAACACTCAATTACAGGGTGGCTTGAAGGATTACTTTTGGCTGTTCCTTGTTCCCTCTCTACCAATTTCCTCTCTACCAATTTGGAATAGCCAGAGAATCTGATTGCTGTGTTTTGCTTTTGATTACCAAAGTGAATACATTCAGCTCCTTTGCTATTAAAAGTTAGTTCACAATTCAAAATCTATCTTGGAAATTCACTTAGTTTGGTGATTAAACTGTAATTTGTATTCATAGCTCTTGAGATCAAGACCACTTTCTAAGCAAGCAAAGTGAGGTATACTGCTTTTCCATAAAAAATAATATTTTTTCCATAAAAAGTAATATTTTTGTCAGTCTGAGATCAGTTTGTGAATCCAACATTTGAATTTGCCCAGGATTTGGGTTTTTTTCCCATTACTTAAATATATCCTTAATTATATGGCAGCCTCGTATAATTAAGGACACGCTTAAAGAAACACTTTCAGTAGTCACAATTTTGGGTGGGAGGAATAAACACAGGAAAAAACACCCAACAAAATAAGAGAGGGAAAGTTAACAGGTAGGGAAGACAGCCAATCAGAACAGAAAGCCAGTGTCCTAAATGGTTAAGCCTCCATAACTATTAGCATACACATGATTAACTGTATAGTAGACCTGATTAAGTATGTCTGTACATTATGCTAATCCCTGCATGCTGATTGGCTGACCTGATTAATGGTGCACCAGACTCTGTGCAGCAATGGAAGGACGATGTGCTGGTCTCGCAGCCTCTCTGCAAAGAAAGCAGGGGAAAATAAGAGAGCAGCGTACAGCTAGTTACCCAACGCACAGGAAAGAAAGGGGATGAGAGAGAGAGGTCCTACTCCTTGGATTTGAACACTAAGTTTGAGATATGAAGTTTAAGAGAATGAAATTGTTTTTACAGTTTTGCTTCTTAAAATGTAAGTCTGTCGTTAGTTATTTTTGGGTGCAGGTCAGATATTTACTTATTCTAGAGTTTGCCTGTGCTTCTCTCTGTGTATCTCCCAGCACCCATACGCATGGGACACCTACCAGAGGAAATACAAGCACTCCCTGCTAATTGCCTTTAAAAATCTTTCCAAAAAACTACATGATCACCAGTATTGTGCATCTATATCTCACTGAGTGCACAGAATATGTAATTTTCAACCATACTTTTAAAGCTACTCGTTTCAGCTAGCTTTTAAGGACTGATTCAAAGTATTTCTGCAGACTATAGAGGATATGAAATCTCCAAAAGGATACTTCAGTGGTGGTTTTGGGATTGGATGGTTAAGTGCTCTAAAGATAAGTGCCTCAAAATGCAATTCATTGATGGCCCCACCCTGTCTGCCTGTAAAACCAGATGATGTATATTTAGCTATACACTCCTGCCTGTTATTGAGTTATTGACACTGAAAGTCAGCAGACTTATTAAGCTGAAAGGACTTGCTAAATGGCTTCAACAGGAGCTTAATGTTTAGACAAAGAAGTTAAAACAGACCTGTGCCTTGTCTCTTTCTCCCTCAGACATACCCTGGTGTACATGTATTAGACATCTAGCATCTAAAAAAGTAAAAATGCACATGCACATCAGTGTAAAAATATGAAGTGTCTAGAAAGTCTGTGTATTATTGATACACACCATCTGTTCTAGGTCAGGTATGTAAACTTTTTTAGCTATGTACATTTATCCAGAGCAACCTAAGGGGATTAAACCTCTGGCCTTTTAAGCATTGAATAGCTTTTCTTGAGTTACTTGAATGAGGTATTCACATGAGGTCAATCTAGTTATAACGGGTCAAATTTACCCTGTGTTCACATCAGCTGCTGTTGGCACAAGTTTGGTCTGTGGCAGTAAGTCTAGAATCTGTTCCCACAAAACAAGGTTCCCACAGGCGCCCAAGGATTCAGAACCTGCCAGTGCCAAAAGTGGGGAGCTCAGACTGGGGCATCACACCAATTAGACTGGTAGAGACTTGTGAGCCAGTGCACAGAGATTAAAAAATACAGAAGAGTTGGGTTGTTAGTGCTCTTCTAAGAGCACCCAAGCACCCTTCCTTGGGTGAATTCCTGCATGGCCTGTAACTCAAGACCTGTGGAAACCTGTGTTCATTGAACACTGGCAGTATTGATGTGAGAGACTGACTCAGCCCTTCTGTTTTATCTGATGATGCTAGTCATGGCATCACCTCTGTAAGCAACTGTTTTACACAAAGACAACCAAGAGAGAATCCAAAACACCAATGACGTGCAACAATATCAGTGAAGTATTTTTAATTGATTAAATTTTACTAAGTGAAGCTGTTATTCTTAATTACTTATATAGTTCTGGTAATTAATTATTACCTCTGGAATGATTCAAGGGATGTTTATTTTCACTATTAGCAATAGGTTCCTAGATGCTCGGGCTACCTATATAACACATCAGAATAGTAAATATCTCAGATAAATTGTTAAAAAAATCCATACACTAAGGACAGAGCTTCCTAGAGCCAGCCAATATGAAACTCTGCAGAAGAAGGTCCTTAAACAGTCCTTCCTGGCAAACAGAGACCTAACTTGGGTGGAAGCCCCTTTTTTCCTTCCTGGGGACTGCAGCCCGGAACCTTTAACTAAAGGTGGTTGTCTACATCTGCTGCTTGCATAGAAAAAGCTCAGTCTTTTAAAGTGGTGGAAATGTGGTGGCAGCATGTATAACTGATCCTTTAAAAAACTTAAAATGAAATGCAACATTCTTTAAATAGTTTTGTTTAAAACCACAGTTGTTTATTAAGGGGTGGGTGAGCAGCAGGGGGAAAAAAAGGACAATTCTCTTCCTCTTTTGCAAGTATTACCCTGCTTATGTGTTTCCCTTTCTACTATTTCATTAAAGCGTCATTTTAGTTAAATACTCTGACTTATGACCTATCTCATTTGCTTGTGGTCAGAATGTCTTACCTAGAATAGGGCAGAGACAGGTTCGAGTCCCACCAAAGCTGAGAAGCCTAAAGTGCACATCTTTCACCTCTTCAGGGTTAAATACTTTATGGAGGAGTGAAAAGGAATATCTTTCCTGTGAGTGCTATGTGACTTCGCAGTGGATAATCCACTGAGTCTGAGAGGAAGAGGAAAGTCTCAGTCAAGTGTTTTCATCCAGGAAAAGGCTGCACCCCTGGGACCACTTTTGTACATTGTCAAATGACTGCTTGGCCTTAAGGTGTGAGCCAGGTACCAAGATACTCAGGTTGTCATCACCTGGGCCCACACCTGAACTTCACACAAGTGAGGAGCTCTCTAAGCACCTTGTGAGTCCAGATGTCTCCTTGGTTGGCAGTAGCTGAGTATCTGGGACCTAGAAGTCACTGCCTTTTTCTAGTAACAGAAATTCATCGAGGTCACAAAACACAGCAAACAAAATTTTGTCCCTGTATCTCTAAGGAATTCTCTTGCAGTGGCAGGGAAGATCACAATTTAACTTCACGCTGGGTAAAGTTACCTTTACAAGGGTACCGCCATACCTAGCCCACTAGGGCTCTCAGTAAAATTCCTAATTCCTGTGAATTCCAGCTTCTGCTAAGTGAACTAATTGCCACTGTCTTACAAAAATGTTTAAGCTGATTAGTAGAAATATTTAATAAACATTTACTGAATTTAAGGAAACAGTATTTTTAGGTTAGCATCCAGAGAGATGCAAATTCTGTTCCTCTTTCAGTTTCCTGCTAAAAAGGTGTAACAGTTTGTGACCCTGCTGTTTGTCAGATAAAGGTGCAAAAGTGATATTTTGCACTGTGATTTTTTAAGGATAGAGTTGATATATGTCAAATAAAATAAGCAGATTATTCACTTAATGTGCCTCTGTCATGTCTCCGGTTCTGGTTATAGAAGTTAAACCATAATTTCCTCTGAGACGTGTGGCACAGAAGAGGTGTAGCTTCATTTTGAACATGATATTCTGTTGCTTAACACAGAGGGAGAGTTCATGAGATAGACATATGCATATGATTTACCTTTATCAAATGTTTCTACAAAGTGGCCAGTGCTTGCTCTAAGTGACTTGTCATTTTTGTATGTGTTCAAGTGGAAGCGCTGCTTTGAATGGACACAGCAAGTATGGTAGATGCAGATATGAGCAAAGGGTTCTTAGATAGTAATTTACTAGAGAAAAGACTCCTTCTCTTTACTTGAAAAAGTCACAGGCAAGTTGTTAGTTTGCAAAATATATTCATTTACTGCTTGCAGTTCTTGAATCATTAGCTTTTCAAAGTCTTTGTGGTTTAATCCCAATTATTCAGATTTTATCTGTGTTCTGTAAGTAGGTTGGCACTCTTTCTTTTCACCGAAGGAAGAGGTACCAACATAGTTCTGCTGCAAAGACCTCAAGGAACTGTATGAGTGTATTTAGCAAACACACAGCCAATACTGCAAGTAGTTTTCTGCTAGTATATTTGCTTCTAAAACATGATGATCTGGCTTTGCAGCTTTTTAACTGTGGTTTTATTTGTGTCCAAGAAGGAGGTGTTTGAAACTTAAAATCAAAGTTTTATTGAAAGGTAGTAAAACATTCTCTCGGTTGGTCATCTATGTACATTTCCAAAACTCCACTAGTCCTCCTGGAAAACATGGTAAGCCAACAGCCTTGGAGACCATACCAACAGAATTTCACCAGCTTCTGTATTTATGCTGTGATTTTATGACCCAATTACTTCTCCAATTCTGAGGGGAAACTTTATTTTAAAACATTTAGCCTTTTGTGAACCAAGGAGAAGAAACCAAGGGGTAAAAACTGCGAAGCCAAGGATACCTCACAAGGAATACCTTCAGGCCAGTGCTTTGGTGTTTAACAGTGGGATTCACTTGCTCAGATATTTCAGGTGACTAAGTTGTTGAAGTATAACAAAAAGAATGAGGCAGGCTTTTAAACTACTAAAACCCATGCCAGTTCAATGTTCGGAAAATATGAGGGAAAAGTATGACAGCAAACAGAGGAGATTAATTAAAGAATGCAAAGAAACACATATACACAGGCTTATTCCTCCACCTCCGTGGTACACAAAAACTACTGATTTCCCTGAGACAGAACCGGTAAAGTACCGTCCTTTCTTGTACATTGTGAATTCTCATGTTAATCTCTACCCAGACTTGGAGTACAAGTAAGGCTTTGGGGGAATGTATAAAACGAGGATATTCCTCAGTGGCTAAAGAAGAAAGTTTGAAAAGAATGTAAGTGCCATTAAACTGGCAGCATTTGCTAACAGTTGCATCTGAGACATCACAGTTTCCTTCCAAACTGGGAGACAGCTGCATGAGAACAGAGCAATGCCTGCGAATTAAAAAAAGGTTGGGGCAGAAGTTCAGTATGCAATTACCTGAACTTGGTGTCCTGGCCAGAGGCAAAGGTAGCCCATCAGCTTGCTGGGGAAGATCAAGAAGCCAACACACTAACAGAGAATATGTCTAAGCATATTTATGATTAGGTTGGGATATCTGTAGTCAATAGTTTAATATTGTATACATTTTTAAAGGAAGTATTGAGACCACTTGAGATTATATATATTTTAAAGGGAAATCAGAATTTGCTGAAGAACAGAGTATGTATGGCAGGAGTGCAGAAGGGGCAGATCGGAAGTCCCTAAAATTCCAGTTGTTCTCTCCTAATAGTATGAATTCATCCAGGCTGTGAACAGATCTGAAAGTTTTGGTAATAAAGAAGAATTTATGTGAAAAATAGAGAACAGTTGCATTGGCACTAATCCAGGATAATTTTGCTGCAACCAGTAGAGTCACTCTGGAAATGCCAGACAGAGCTGAGAGCTGAGCTTCCTGATATAGGGCTGCGAGAAGTGCCTGAACAGAAGCTTTTGTGATAGCCTCCAAGACTGAAATGTGTCATCACCTATAATCATGTACTTTTTGGTCTGGAAAGAGCAAGGATAGGTATGCCATTTGGTTTGCAACTTACACACCTAACCAGCTGACACGAAATCCCCCATTTCAGCCCACCAGCGTTCTTACCCTTCCTCTCCCATGTGTGCTATAGTAGCAGAACAGCTGTTCATCTCCTTTTATCTGGGATTCTGCTTTTGTTTAGCCTTGACGACCACAAATCACATCACTACAATGGCCATTCTCATTGTACCAAAGGCTGACGGAAAAACAGATCCACTTCAGGACTCCCATTCAGAAACCCCAGAGAAGGAAGTGGAGACTAGCATTTTCCTGGTTCCTAGCTCAGAAACTTTTCTAGCCTGTAATCCATTTTTTACTTGTACCTGACAAGGTGCCGCACTGAAACCGAAGCCCATGTGCTGGCTGTCAGTTGTGGCTAATGTGCTACGCAGGATAAAAGGCAAAGGCAGGTGGTGCAGGAGGTGTAAAAGCAGAAGCTGCAGCCATTGAAATTGTCTTTGTACTAATTGGCAGGAAAAGGGCACTGATAGGCATGGATTGTCAAGATGGCTCCTCTGACCCTTCTGCTTAATCCAAATGAGTAATTAATGAGTGTGTTATGATTAAGCACTGCAGTAAAGTCTTCACTAGACAAATACTTTAAAGCTCTCAGGCTTTAGCTCACCAGCTGATTGCCATTTGGCTAGCAGATTTGTTTTCCTCTGAGAGGCTGAACACACCCATTAGTTGTGCAGGGGGGAGAATACAGCTAAAAAATAAAAATAAGAAATCCTACCAAAATGACACCATGGTGAAAGTGGGAATGCACTTTGTCACAGCAGAGCTGACAAAACAAGTTATAATATATATAACTGTTGTGTATCAGGAGCAGTTAGCAGCTGATGAAGTGAAGGAGGAATTGTGTACTGAGCATCAAAAAAATGTAAAACACGTACTTAAAGACTTCTTTTCTCTTCCTCTGAAAGAATCAGCAAAACAGGAGACAGGAGCCATTAGCTTCCCTTTTTCACTGGAATGTATCAGATGGATTCGTAATGGAAAAGTGTTTGTATCCAACATCTTTAGTACCAGCTCTGCCAAAAATACCAGCAGCCTGAAGATGGATTTGTTTTGATACCAGCAATACCTTATTTAATTAGGATTCCCTGTTAACTTGTGGCTGCTGAGATTTTACAAGAGAGGCTTGCGCATTTGCAGTCGGTTCAGGGAGCAGGATATTCTCCTCCACTTTCTCAGTTTAATGTCGGATGAGGCCAACAGGGCACAGAAGTTACAGGATGGTCAGTGCAGGAAGACCAGATGCTCTTGCTTCAGACCTAGGTACCTTTGAGATAAAGAGTACTGGTCCAAGTGGCTCACAGGAGAGATGAAGAAGAGGAGATGCACAGGAATCCAAGCAGCCTACCAGCCCCAGGAGCAGCCCCAGCACATTTAGGCAGAGATCCATGGGTGGAAAGGAGAAGGAAGTGTGCGCTATGCAGCTGATGGACTGTCACCTGTGTGAAAGGGACAAAAAGGGACAATTTCTGTCTCCACATTTGCCAGTCAGTCACTTCTGGCCAATTCTGGATTCATGCAAACAGGAAATGGAATAATAAAATAAAACAAAATAACCCACTTGCAAAGCACATAACATGCTTTCCCAGGCAAGCCTGACTCTATTTCACATGCTAATTATAGAGATTATAAAGAAGGGAGACATATGACTGCCAGCTATCTCTGCCACTGCCCTTAAAACAAATGTAAAGGACAATTAACAACAGATTAGCTCCATGTCCTAGTTTGCCATGTGAGGATGATCACTGACCTTCTCATTTCATCCTCATTAGTGTCTCAGGCCAACAGACCCATTGCTCTTTAATCATCACCCATCATCCTTTGCTTCAACACATGGAAACAAATGATGTGTTGCCAGGAAGGTCAGAGGTCAAATATGAGTTTTGTTGTTGCTGGAGTGCAAACTGGAGGCAATGGGGTCAACTTTGGGGCAAATCTTTGCGGCAGTCTGTTTGAGCAGAGAAACTATTTTGAATGCATGAGGCATGACACCCACTGTGTTTTTGTTTTCTCCCTGCAGCTGGAATTTACTCAAAGATGTGTTGGGGTTTTTTTAAATTTTCTATTTTTTTAGTGGCACGCAAAAAACACACAGGGAGAAAAGACTGGTGATTTGCTTTTTTCTGAGAATGAACAGTTAAATTGCAAAGGGATGGGATAAGTGCATCCAGGGTGTCGCATGGATTTTTTTTTGCCTTTCAAAGCTGCATGTTGTTCATAAAGTTATGAATGCTGGAAGCTTTTCAAGCTGCATCTCTTCATGCTGCTGTTACTCCAGTGCTACTTTCCAATTTGCCATGGATAGCCTCTGAAGACTGACAGGGCTGAAGGCACCCAGTGCCAGTGTAAATGAGCCCCATTCATTTCTTGCCATGGGCATATGGCATGTCATTGTCCTCGGCCACCGAGGCAGAAGTGATGCAATTTGTTGGCATGTCCTGTCACAGCACAAACTATCTATCCCACTGAGCCCCTAGAAAACAACAGAAGCCAGAAAAGGGCAGCCAAAAACTTCACAGCTTTATCACAAGAACACACATGCACACACCACCATGGTTAAAAAAAAAAAAAAAAAAAAAAAAACCTTTCCCTT
>VZTL01054040.1:0-12493 GCA_013400535.1 Scopus umbretta
GGGGGGGAGTAATAAAAATCTGGTAATGTGAAGGAGGAATTTAAATCACACCAAAGGCAACGTATCTTGGAAAGAGCAGCACATAGCGAGTCAGAAAGTCTGGAAGAATACGTGGAAAGTTGCAAAAAAAGTAAAGTCACATGTTGGCCCTATAGCCTGCAGTTTCCAGCAGAACTACTGCTGACCTTTACTCAGCCGGCCGTAATTAATTCCTACTTAATAACTGTTAAGCATATAACGAGAAAATTCGGGGAGAGCCCTGTGAGTTTGCTGAGCAGAACCAGGAGTTTCCAGCAACAGCCGTTTCCAACGGCAGAAATATTTCTCCTTTGCCACACACCTTAGATGCACTTCCATACGCTTCCAGGCGCCCGCGGGTACAGACTCCTTGCATCGGGACGGAGCAGAAACCAAGACCGACGGCCGGCACAGGAGACCTTCCCCTGCCCGGCTCGCCTGTCACGCCCGTCTCCCTGGCCGCCTCTTGCGCTAAAAACCGCTGGAAACGCAGGATGCAAGGGAGCGCCTCCCGGCCCGGCGGGCAGCGGGTGGAGGCGGTGGGAATGGCCGCGAGAGGGCACCAGGAGCCCGCTGGTGGGGGGGCTGCCCACCGCGCCGAGCCCTGGGAGAAGGACCCAGCTGAAAATGCGGGGGGGGGGGGCAAAGTGCAGGCGTGAGGAGAAGGGGGGGACCCCGCAGCTCAGGGCCATCTGCCTGCGCGTAGATACAGAGCTGCCCCCTCCCGCCCCCCGAAAAAGGTGAACTGATAGGGTTGGGGACTGCCTTCAGACTTTTTTCAGCGCCGCTGCCGATGTCCTAATAACCAAATATCTGGGAAAACGGACAAAACGTACGCTGAACCCGATTTAGGCTAAAGACGCTGGCGTACGCTCTTCACTCGGGCTCCGTGGTTTTCACGGGAACGCTTTCTCGCTTAACGTATCCCATCCTCCACGCGGTACTTGGAGTTAGCGCCCATCAATGAAGTTGTTACTTCAAGCAGTTACTGCTGGCTATGACCATTTTCTTTGAATACGAGGAGGACGCTGCATCTCCTACCGACGAGCTCCGACGCTCTGCCACTGCTCCTACCCAACCAGCGCATTTTTGCAGTTGCTCCCTGTAATCGACAGGGAACCAAACTGTTCCCTGACATTGTGTAATTCGTGTTGAATTAAAAGAAGACAATANCGCAGGGCTGACCAGAAGAGGTTTGCAAAAATCCAACACACCCCGAAAACACAGGACCAGCACCTCGGTATTACCCGCTGCAGAGCTCCAGCGCCTCATTACACACAGAAAACCAGGGGGAAAGGGGCCTGAATCTCTCTCCTAGATGGGTCAGGCAGCAATGCTTGGTTAGCTCTAGAGGTTTTTCTGTTCCCAAAATGTGAACGAGGACGACTTGGCCTTCAGCCCAAGCCACAGACTGACTCGTAGGATATGCCAGCTGCGGACAACATGTTCCCATATTCAGATTACTCGGAGCAGGCTGGTATACCCCAGCGTAGTGGTGGGGGGAAGAGGGAAGTCGCATTCTCCTGGCCCACAAGTTTTCTCTGAGGTTTTCTCACATTGGAGAGATGAGCAAAGCTGACAACTTCCTGCTTTTAAAAGCACGTTGGAAAAAGCACAGTGGTTGCAGGTCAGGCCTGAGTGTCATGCAAAGATCCTAAGTAACCAGTACGACAGCAGAGCCATATAAAGGTGTGCATCAGGGCATCAGCAGCCTGCTTTTATTTTAAGGATCCATGACTGCAACATGATGGTGACTGAAGAATAATCATTAAGTCACCATTCCCACCCCCAGCGCCTGTGCAAAAAAAAGCAGGAGTTTCGTTGAAAGATTCACCATCTCACATACTTAGTTTACTAAATCCATGGTCATTTGCCACAAAGCAGCAAAGACCAACCAAAAGGCTTTTTTTTCCCCCTTGCTCATGTTCCCTCACTGTGTTGTCCAATGCTTCACTAAGGCAAGCATTTGCTTTCTTATGCAACAAAACACAGCCTAGAGCAAACTCTGCTTTGTCTTCTTTAGAAATACTGCGCCACTGGAATTGCTCATTTATAGTGTCTTTTCCATACAAGCAGCTGGATGTGTCCTGGCTTGTGCAGCTTGCTAGTAAATCTGATGAACTACTACACTGTTAGGAAATACATGCTTCTGTTTAAAGAGTAAAGATCTTAATCTAAGTATTCAATTAACTCCTTCCAAAAGCTGGGAGCTGGGAGGAAAGATGAGCACGCACTCAGGCAAGAGTTACTGTTTGGTGGAGACATGAAAAACCAGCATGGAAAAAGTTAACTGAGGTAATCAGTAAGGGAAATCCCAACAAGAAGCACCCCATGCAAGAAGGTTTCTAAATCCATACAGGTCCCTCCAGATACAAACCTTCACAGGACTGCAAGCTGTGCAAGCTTATTCTCTTTAAAACCGTATGAATAAACCCTGTTGCTTCATTGCAAAAGAGAGCAATTGCTCATACATTTTGCAATGCAAAGATATTAGAACTGTTTCCACATGCAGAAAAAAATATGAAATAAAGAATAAATCTAAAATGTAGAAAGATTGGACATATGGAAGAGCTCTCTGACAGGTTCAGATCAAAGGTCCTGAAGCAGCTGCTGCTGCAGAGCCCTACAAGCCTCCACAGAGCCTCTGGCAGGACAGCTCTGCCCTTCGCAGCAAGCAGAGAACTACCAACTAGCTGCTTAAAAGCACTTTTAATCCCTGTTGCAACAGTCTGAAAAAGATCCAGGCTAACAGCAGGCACTTTCACACAATTTTTCCAGGAATTCCCCAAATCTTTTCTAATTTGTTTCATAACTTTTTTTTTTTTTTTAACGTTGTCCTCCTTAGGTTGCATCCCAGATTAGAGAGGAGATTGTTGGCTTACAGCCCTGCTCCCATGGCTTCCCTTCTATTAAAGTCTTTGCAGGTAACCCAAAAAGCACTCCTAGAGCAGCTCCATCATTTAATAAATTTCAAAATATTCTTTGGATTTTATTAAGCTTAAATAGAATTTCTCAAGATTAATCGCTGTGAAGATCCTAAATAGGCACAGATGCTAAGTACAGCCAAAGAGGTGCTTTGCAGCTCTGCAGTCAGACACGAGGAGCAGCAAGGAGAGGACAGTTCCCTTCCCTGTGTACCTGAAGTGGATAAACCCAATCGTTGAGTGTTCTGACCTGGGCAAGGGACACAAGTCAATGACTTGTTGCATCAGAGATAAGAAAAGAAGCCAACTGCTGCCAAACTGAAGTTAGTGAAAGGAGAGCCGTGTGAATTTTAAAGGAAATCAGCTAAAAGGTGGGGCTCACCACAGCGATCTCTGATAACCAGGTTCCGGCCTTCCTTCAGGTGGATGGTCAGCAGGTAGGCAAAGGGGCTGGGAAGGTCACTCAAGCAGTTGTTTGCTTCCTCTAGAGCCTAAGGAGAACACAGAAATCAGTCACCACTGCACAACTCCTGAAGCGGACCATGAATGAAGCAGGCGTTCTCTTAGTTTTGCAGAGACAAAGTTCTTGTTTTTCCTTAGGGCAATCTTTTATGGAAAGAAAGAAAGGAAAAAAAAAAAAAAAAAGATTTCTTTCTCAGGCTTTGTTGCATTATGCAATTAGTTGATTATCAGCATCAGGTACATTCAACAAAGCAAGGGGTAACACAAGGAGGGTTATACCTGAAAATGAGTGGTAATATTAACAATCATGAATGTAAGCACAGGTTTTCCAGATCCTACCAACTTACTACTTTTTTTTTTTTTCCTAGCTGTTTCTTGTGCATTTATAGAATACCTCAAGTTGAAAGGGACCCATAAGCATCATCAAGTCCATTCATACTCATCTGATGACCTCAAGGGGAAGTACGCATTTCACATAGCTACTGAGAGGACGGTATTTCTTTATACAGTTCTAAAAGAGAAACACAACAGTGGGCAATGCTAGATGTAAGGTTTTGCAGTAGCAAACTCGAGAGGATTCTTCTTCATCAGAGATGCTGCCAGGGTTACACACCTCAGCATGATCATCATCCAGCTGGCATGTTCAGTGAAAACAGCCTCTGGACAGCACTTGAGAGGTCATCAGAGGGCAAAGGTAGAGAAGTTCATCCAGAATAGGCAAGTATGTTTTACATGAGAGAAGCACGTGTCAAAACTGCCAGTGCCTTTTTGCGCTGCCCTAAAACTGTTTGTGGTGTTCATCAAACCCTACAGCCATGTTAAGGTCTTTGCTGTCTTTATTTTAATCCAGTTTGTTCCTGGGCTGCTAGTTGAGTTTCTATGCTGATGCTTTCATCAGTTAACAGTACAACACAGAAATTACAGAATACTTTAAAAAAATCCAGAACATTTGGGTCTGTTTAAAACATTAGCAACTGCTTTGCACTACTAAAAAAAAAAACCAAAAAAAACCCAAAAGCCAAAAAACCACCAAACCCAAAAAAAACCCCCACCACTGAACAAACAAAAAACCCAAAGCAGAAAAACCATACTGGAGAAATCTATGGAAGGCATCTTCAGCTGCTGGGTTTTTAAATTTGTAAGAAGCAAAGAAAGTAAACCTAAAATAAATTGTGCTTCTGATCAAGTTTCAAAATGCTTTGAAATGAAAGAACTTACCATCTGGTCATCAAAAATTTGAGACGATATGGAAGAGTTTAGATCCATTTCTCCACATGGATACTACAAAAAAAGATACAATGAATTAGACAACAGTAATATAGGGATCAAGAAAATACTTCTGTTATCAGTCAGGAAAGGACTCATGCATATGTGTAACCAGTTAAATTATTTTATTTCTGCTTATAGAACTTTTCCCTCCATAATTTAGATATACATTTCTTTTTCCTCTTTTACAGTAACCACACTTAGTCTCTTGAGTTTAATCTAAAAAAAAAAAAAAAAAAGCCTACTTCCAGCTATTGGAATAAATTATTTTCCTCCCGAGTAGAGACCTGTGCTTTCGGTGTTGAAGGTCCTTACCACAAACTCTCCTGATGCCTGAAGGTTATTGCATCTGATGACTTATCAGCGTTGCAATGCTGACCACTATTCCTGAACAGAATTTTATTTGTTGAATCTCCAAGTGTCCTCGCTAAGATGAAATAAAAAATGCCAGAAGTGGCAGTAGCAGCAGCAGCAATATCCTGGGTTTGGCAAGCTGGCTGCTCTCACTTGACTACAATTTCTTCATCATCATCCAAAAGGCAAGGTCCAGGAAAAGTTTTGGTTTGTGTTTTTTGGGGGTTTGTTTGTTTGTTTGTTTGTTTGTATTAAAAAAAAAAAGCTCAGAGGAAGAGTTAGAAAGAAATGGTCAAAGGGAAAGGGGAAAAAAAATATTGGACACGTACTTCTCCCCAGTTTCTGCAGTAACTGGATGATCCAAAGGATTTTTATCTAGGGCCCAGCATAGGAGAGAAAGTAAAATATTTCTCACTAAATACTGACTCATCCAAAAAACTTGAGGCTACGGTGGCATGGCGACTAGACTGTCTGGACACACAGAAGGGATTCATCAGTTAAGACACTTCTGATGTTATTTTGACTGTTAGAACAGTCTATGATCATTATTGTAGCTGAAGAGGACCTACTTGCTTGAGGAACTCTTTCAGTCTAATGCAGGGCAATCACAGCCCATTCAAATACAAAGCTTTATGCTAAGAATAACCTCAGTCTACAGAAATGCACACAAGGTGGAATTTGATCCTCATGTGAAAATGTTACTATGCGCAGTGTGGTAACATCCAAATCTCTCAGATGAGAGCTGCATTGTGCTGAGCACTATACAAACATAAAAGAAAAAAAAAAAAAAAAAGAACCAGCTCCTGCACCAAAGATCATAAATCTTACAGATATTGATATGCTGAAAGAAATATAAATAAGCTTTTGTGTAATCTTCTCCTCCTCCCCCCAAATACATATATTACATACCAGGAAGTACAGTAATCCAGCACTGCAAGTAAAATTTCACTTGCATGACAGACGAAATTTAACATTATGGTTCCCACAGTACTCATAACTTGGCCACCTTGCAAAAACACATTAAAAGTAGAAAAATTATCATCATAAAGAGCAGCAGAAGAGTTTTCTCGCACAACAGAGCTGAGTTACAGCTGCTAGGGGAACCCTAACTTTGAATTTCCTGACTAGTATGCATAAAATCTCACTTGTGTGCATTAAACCTAGTATTTCTCATAGTCTCTGGCTTCACAGGAATCTCCTTCAGGCACCATCATTGGCACTGATAATGGTTTCTCTTTACAACTTGTTTTACATGGCATAAACACAGCATCAGAGAACTGTATTGAAATTATAATAATAAAAAAGTACCCTCTCTGCTAGCTTGATATCATTTGTAATAGAAAAATTACCCTCAGAGTTACGATTTTGTCTTTATTCTGCTTTTTGTTTACTTGCATTACATCGACAGATTTTGAACAAAGATTATAAATTTATTTTAAAAAGCTTGTTTTTTTTTTTTAATTTTAGCTCCATATGATGTAAATTGCTATTATTCTATGTAGCTAATTGCAATGAGAGCAGAATATAGACAAAAATCTTGCCGAAAATATGGTTCTGAAGTCTTGATTTTTATCTAACTACAGTGACATTTCTGAACTTTAAAGTATAAACAAATGTGGCCACATCCACCAAGCAGGTCATAGTCCCAAATGCATCTGTGTAAAAACAAATCAAACAAGAGTGTGTGTGTGTGTGTGTATATATATATATATATATATATAAAAATCAATCAAATGTTTCTTCCGACAAGGTTTAGAGCCTCTATCTCCTCTTGTTTTCTGCAGAAGAATGATTCAAAATACAAGGGCACCGAGTGCATCAGCAACGGGACGAGGCTTCGGCTTGCCGGTGACTCACTGCAGGGTGTTAGTAAGAAGATGAAGAAGTGGTGTTAGAGCACTTCAGAATGACGCATGACCATGGACAAAACCCAACAGCAAAAAGCGGCATTAACGGTGCCCTTTGCAACCTGAATCAATCGGGGAGGGGTTCAATGCAACTTCAGTTGCTTCTTCACCCTTTAAATTTGCCTAGCTGGGCTGCAGTAGAAAACAGATAAAGTAAATCTCTTAGCAAATGGGAATCTGGTACCTGGGGCAAGAGCCTTTACTGAAGATGGCACGCTCTGAGCACTGACAGCTCTGCACTGAGAGTTTAGACGAGTGTAAAAACCACATTATGCTCATGCATGAGGCTCAGAAAGTATCTGATGATATTGGGTGACCAAAGATAACCAGGAAATGAGTAGGAGGCATCTGACAAGCAATTCAGGGAGAAAAAAGTTCAACCTACATTTTTGCTTTTTTTAGTTTGTTTTTTTTCCAGGGATCTGCCTGCCTTCTGATTTACCTCACTGATCAATGAATGATGCTCAAAAAAGAATGGTGTGAGCTATTGTGCTCCTCACAGCAGCTCCAGACAGTATTAGGAGACCAATAACCTCTGCAATAAACTGTCCTCATCTGAGGCACACAGAGTACAAATTTTGTAGCTGTGCAATGAAGTACATAAGAAGCTGAATATTGAGGGGTTTACCCAATTCAATTTAAAAATAATTAAAATTATTCAATATTCCTTATCTATTTCTACTCTTCTTTGCTTCACTCTTTGCTATGTATTCTTCAGGAAAGAAAAAAGAAATCTCTTTCTGCATTTAAAAGTTGTAATTGGAGGCAGATTATAGGAAGGAAAGTAGGCCATTCACATTAGCAAGATGATTTGGTATAAAAGTAAATAGTAAATGATTTACACACACAAGCACATATACAAATGCATAATTTGGGAAAGATTTAAATGCTGCAGAGAATAAGCTGGACTCAGACCGCGCATCTGGAGGAAACTTGAAGTTAAGCTGTTCCATCACTGTACAGGTACCTCCTTCTCCTAAAGCACTTAGTTTGCCCAAAGTCAAAACAGCATTTAGGATTAACTTTGGTGCTGCTGCAGTAAAAAAACAGAGTTTCTGGTCTACAACAGCAGGAAAGAACTGCTGCTATCACTAAAACAACCTGAAAAAACTCCTAAAATAATGACATGCTCATAGTGTCCAATGGACCATATGCCGAGCGAATTGCTGTAACTTTTGAGTAAAGTTTAAGCACAGAAACAAAATTATATACTATTTTAGCTATTTTCCTTATGCAGACCTCTGAATAATGGTACACTCTGGTGAGTTGAAGCCAATGTGCTAACAATTTAGCAACATTAAACTGGAAGTGACGATCAGTAACTACCAGTCTGATACTCTGCATTACAACAGACTAGGAGCTAACACTGATTTGATAAGAATACCTTCAAGATGCAGAACAAGTAGTTTTATATCAGAAAGGACCATTTTCCCCATAGCAGCACTAACCATCATTTTGAACGTGTGGTTAAAAAATGTTAATTAACCTGTGAAATCACCATTCCCAAAGGAGGACTTTACACCAAAACATACATTTTCCATCTTTGCATGTCGGATGACTAAGGAAAGCAGCTACCGTAACTGCATCACCTAGGTTATGGGGGAAAAAGGCCTCAAAACAAAATTCAAAATCTAACCTTCCCAGCAAAAACTCAACAGGAGATACACTTCCACAAAACATAAATAAAACATATTTTACCTAAAATGTTTCATGCAGCCACAATCTTCACCTGCTGTCTACATTACAAAGCCATCATACAACTCCACAAGATTCCCCACTTTGCTCAGGCCAGGCAGGAATTACTGTTTCATGTCAGATTTGAAGCACATTGGACTCAGATCGTCCTGTTCATGGGACAGTATGTCCGCTTGCGGAAATACTGACCACAGAGGTGGGGGGAAAGGGAAGAAGGAGGACGAGACGGGGAATGCAGAGGAAACGTTTTGATTTTGCACCTCCTCTAATTAATCAAAACGTAAACCCAAAGGACAGCCTTGAACACAGTGCTGTATGTTCACTGTACTTCATCATATGCTTATTTAGGTTAATTCCAGGCACAGAGTCCACTTCCCTCACCTGTCGTTTCACCTCTTGCCTTCAGCTGGATCTTCAGTGGGAAGATGGCAAGTTGATTATGCTACACAGGAATCCTGTTAAAGCTATATTAACTAAAAAGAACACTACAGCAAATGTATCAGCAGGACACTTCAGAGCTCAGAGGGCTGCAACAGCTTTTGACTTAAGTGAGCAATTCCAACAACTCTGAAAAATCTGAAGTAGCATAACCTTGCCAAATTAAAAAAAAAAAAAAAAAAAGGAGCAGGGTTATATTGCAGCTCCAAATTGACCGAAAAGATATTGGAAGTAGTCTCCAATAATTTATATATCATGTATGGTTTATGCTTATTTTTATCCCCCATTCATTCCTTGAATAGGGCCCCCTCCTGCATCCCTTTATAACCCAGACAATTAAGAAGCAGCACACCCAGCCCCAAGTGGCCACTGAGCCCGGCTGATGCCCAAGCACCTACCTCTGCCTGCTCGTCCGACAGAGTGGCGCTCAGGCGGGCGCTCTGCAGCAGCTCAAAGAGGTCGCTGCTGGATTTCCTCTTCGCCTCGGATGCGGGACTGCCCGTGACTTTCACGTCTGGGTGGGTGACTGTCACTTCTCTGTGTGTTGTCTGCTGTGGCGCCCATGGCCAGTCCTCGCCCGCTGGCCTCACTGAAGTGTTTCTGCTTTTCAGGGACACCACAGACCTGGAGAAGCTCTTGGGGGAGCAGCTCGACAACACCCGAGTACTCAAATAAGTCGTTTCTTCTTCTGTAAGAGTCTCCACCTCCAGCATGTCCGGCACTGACACGCTGAGGCGTCGGTCCAAGGAGTGGACCTTCCTTTCCACCATTTTGCTAGATCTCTTCTTTGTCTTCTTCACGCTTAGGTTTTGCAGGAATGGTCTAGTTTTCTGCTTCAGGGATCCCCAGACGGATGGTTTATCCAAGTCCATTGTTGCAAGGGGAATCTCAGCAATACCTCCTGCACGAAACGGCTTCAGCAATTCCCAGAGTGACTAAAAGGAACGTAGGAAGAAGGCAAGTCAGTCACGAAAGTGAACAGCCGCTGAAGATTATGATTCATGTTGTCTCATCTTGAAACTTTCAGTCATTTTTCTAAACAGTTAAAAGAAAACACGCTGCATTAGCAAGTGCTTCCAAATACAATCTGGTGGGTAGGTTTGATTATTTAGGAGGAAAACAGCCGGAACAAGTATTTAATCCTACACTAAAATGCAATGTCTGCCCACTACTTTATGATTGCTAAGAGGGGACATTATATTTCTTCCTCTGCCAAGGCCCGATTTGTGAAAACTTGAGATTTATCCAATTTGAAACTGTTTCTGTACAAAACTTACTGATGGGAGTTAAACAGCAATAATGCTAGCACACAAAAGTTGCTGGGAAAGCTGGCACTGTAATTTCTGCCGATGTTTTTCCAGCCTATGTAGGGGTTTCTTGGCTATTTCCTAGGGTAAATGGATTCTTATACAACATGCTAGTGGACAAACACAACAAAAGAAGGAGCTCTTCAAACTAAGTGGCTGAGGCTGAAGAGGACATATAGGACATGAGAAATCCCAGCTGAGACCCCAAAGCAATCCTTTACGTTAATGCACTGCCAGTGAAAGTCGCCACTGCAGAATTAATTTTCCTCATAAAGAAGGCAATTGAGAGAAAATGAGGACAAAAATGGATGGATAGATGGATGGATGCATCACTTACAGATTTTGAAAACCTACTAGTGGACTCTTGTCTTTGAGTTGATTCATACTGAGCATTTATACAGTAGGGAGGAACAAGAAGGAGAGAGCCAAACCAAAATCACCTACTGTATCTGCATCGCAAGGGAGCAGTCGAATGGACACCTCCGCACGCAGGAGTATCCTCACGGATGGCGTCCTTCGTGGTTAACGGCTGAGCAACCATCCTTATTCTGTGAAGCAGAGACAGTCAAATCATCACCAAAACTCATTAAGAAAAAAAGCTGATGAAACCTGCAAATTTACTCCTTTACAGTCCCAAAGATGTGCACACACAGGTTACAGTATATGCCTATGTCCTTAGAAATATATGCCCGTTAACTACACAACTGCTGCTTCCAAAACTCACAACGTATTTACATTCTAACAATTGCACAGTTGATCAAAAATTACTTATCCCACTGTTTTCACAATCACTCGAGAAAACGCCAGAATAGGCAGTGGAAATAAAACCATTGGATGAATCCAGACAGAGAAATCACTGTCTGCTTTCAAGGAAATCTACTCTTACATTTATGAATTTGAATGAGGTTGTATAGCCAGTTACTTTATTTAAATAAGTTCTTATTTTATAACTAACCCCACCATACATGCAGATTATTTGGGCATCTACAAAAAACGTTTTGACTGTATTACTACATAACTAATGTTGCACAATCCTCCCCCCATTTATATTGGTATATAAATTTTTATTATCAGCATCATTATATTCCATACAAAAAAAAAAAAAAAGCTTTAATGGCATTACATGCATTCACAAGGCAGTAACAAATTTTACCCAAATAGGAAGGTGTGCTAGTATAGATATATCAGCTTAACAGAGTATTTTCACCTCTCTTTCCAGAAGTCAGACCCAGTATAAAAGTGCACCTATAAAAACTGAAACTATTTTTTCCCCTCGCAGCACCATTGAGAAGCAAAAACAATTTTCTGAACCTCACAGAGGAAGATTTGAGGCACACAAAGGCAAGGCAGGGCTTTCTTTTCTCACTGATCTTGGGGTGAAGTATACGAAGATCAGATTTACAGGGGAAGGAAAAAAGAAATAAATGCCAGCCCTAAGACATTTGACCAGAGAGGCTGGAACATCCATGCTGGAGCAGCACCTGATGCCCTGCGCAAGTTCGTGTGGCTTAATTTGTTCTCATCAGCTTTCACTTAGGCTCTTCCCTCTTTAAATAAAAACTTGACAAAGCAGCCGCAGGCCTCCTTGCTAGTGCTGCATCACATGCCAATAACAGAACTTATTGGGCTAAACACATTTGCACAAAACATTGTGAAACACCACTGTTTGGACTCATTTAATCAACTCGTCTACTGCCGGTGTTCCCTGCTTTGCTCGCCTATATGCATAGGAACCTGCTGAAGTAAAGACATTGTAAATAAAGGCAGGACCCAGCTCACAACGTCTACATCCCAAGGCTGTCACTGCTTCCTATCCCCTTCCTGTTATTCTCCACCCCACTCATTTTGACGACCCACTGCTGTCGTTTTTATTTTGTTTGCTTTGAGATTTTGTTTCCTAGCAGCAGACTTGTTCCTGTAAGTTTTTCCAGTTACTTTCCCCCAGTTGAATGGTTTTTCTAGTTACATTCCTTCAGTTGCTGAACAGAAATGCCCATTCAGCAAGGATGGTGCAGGGACCAACACTGTACCTCTGAGACCCACTTGCATTTAACCCAGAATGAGCAGAGTCCTCAAGCCAGGCAGAATCACAGTGGAAGGCAAAAAAAAAAAAAAAAAAAAA
>VZTL01054042.1:0-13839 GCA_013400535.1 Scopus umbretta
TTTCAAATCGTTTGAAGAGTTCAGAGAAAGATTTCTCCATAGAGTTCAGATCTGAAATAACTTGTTGCTTCTCTTCCACCATCCTCTGCATTTCTTTCTTTGAAAATTCCTTCTGCTTCTGAGCATCCTCTAAAGAAAGTGGAGTTAACAGGGTTACACTCATCATAGTTAATGCATTAGCATAAAACTAGTCCCGCAGTATGGACAGATAACGCCTACACCTTCAATTCTTCCTCTTAAGAAAAAAAAAAAAGGGGGGTTTCTTAATGTAGCCTCTCCTCTGAACAGACACCATATCCTTGCTTTTAAGGAAGCAGTCATATTCTCTTTATTTGCTACATACTACCTCACACCAACCCTAAGGCCATGAGAGGTGCTTGCCCAAAGCATTGTTTCTCGTGCAATGTAGTCAAAATGCTACACCCGAGTTTACCATAACCAGAGCCTCAAATGTTGTGACAGAAGCAAGGAATCACAAAATATTTGTTTTCATTAAATATACACAATACCTGGAAGATCTGGAGGAGACCAGGATAACAAACCAAACAAGCATAGCAATCTCTTTCAGGACAAGTTTTTGTTAGCATACCTGAGCTAGGTTTCCCATAGACTTAAAGCAGCACAAAAAGAACTGACATAGTATTCAGTCTCCTTAAAGACCCAAGTTTAAGCAAGGTACAGATCTGGCTATCCAGCTTTGAACTAGGAGAATGTACCTATACAAGAGTTTCATTAATGTCTTCCTAGCTTTGAAACCACAAACTTGACTGAAGCAAAGGCCAGGTCTGTCCAGCAAGAACTCCTGTTGACATCACTTAAATGAGGTAAGATAATAAACAGTTAAGTACAAGGTGCAGACAACTGGATCTGCCAGTTTTAATAAACCAACAGCTCAAATGTGTTCACACCCGATTCAGGAAGTCATCATTACCTACCAAGTGATATCATGTCTGTATGAATATGCATAAAAATTACTCTACCTTGTCTAAAACCTTACGCTCACCCTGGAAGCACTTGAAATATTAATGCCATCGGAAGTGAAAGAATACTAGCCTCAGTGACCTTAGGCTAAGCATGCCCCACCCCTCCCAAGCCATTCAAAGCATAAACATGGAACTTACCCATCATTTGTGTTATTGTACCTTCAAACTCAGCAACTATTTTTCTAAAAAACATGAAAAACAATGTTGAATGTAAGTTAGAAAAAGCAGCTCGAGTAAATAAGCAGATATAAATATCAAGACAGATTCGTACCCCATTTCCTTGTATTCCATATGAAGCTTGTCATACTTCTTTTTCCATTCTTGTGTCTCCAACTGTTTCTCTTGAACCTTTGAGGGAAAAAGTAAACCTTTATTTCTTGCACAGGAAACGATATAAGATTTGATACTCAGAACAGTCTAAAGGGCAGCTTAGGTATACTTATAATTTGATATGGAGAAAAATAATCCTAACTGCTTAACAGATTCAAAATTAAGTGTTTCATTACACAGTTCAGTCAAATAAGATGTAGACTGATACGTAGCTTTCACATACACGATTCCCACTCAACGTTACCAGTATCTCTCAAATGGCAAGATCACAGACAACTCAGCCAACTTCTTGGCTATTCTTATTCATCCTATACATAGATCATTGTTCCTTGGCCAGCAATGTTCTCTGAAGTGACATGTATTTCCCTTTTATTTACAAGACAGACAAAGTAAGCCACAGAAATCTGCTAGTCTTAGCGCAGGAAAGAGCAAATACCAGAAGACTATTCCAGTAAAGATCAAATTGGTTTTGGGAGTCATTTGTATTCAAAATTCATTCCTCCCCCTACCATGTTTCCAAATGTAAAAAACCACCTCAGTTCATTTAGGAATAGCCATACCTATTTCACATCAGCTGAATTAAAGCAGAACTCACAGTAACAGTATTAAGCACTCTTTGCTAAACGCTTTGTGCAAAGTCCATGAACTTAGTTTTGTCCTGCACTTTCTATCAAGAACTGTAACACTGATAGTTGACTGCAGTGTGGGAAGCCTTCAAGAGGCCCAAAATACATAAAACCACCTGGAATTTTAAACAGGAAAAGGCGAGAGCACCTTCTGACTTCCCCCAGAAGTTGCATGATGTACTGTAGAACACTGATTTTTGGTATTTTAGAGTAAACTTATTTTAAATGTATTGTAATATTTCAGATGACAGGTGGGGCACAAGTGAAAAAAGAAGGTACCAAAATATAAAGAGTTAACAATAATTAGGCTAGAAACAAATGTTACAAAAGCAAAAATGTATGAAAATGGAAACCATTTAGAAACTTTCATTTGCAAACTCAAGAGAAATGGTTCAGTAGACCCGAAAAAGCATGCTTTCATGAAGTGCTGTATTTGCCTAGATGGAAAACAGGGGTTAGTTTTTTCCCCCTCTCCTCCCACTCTTGAGTTGTTTCACCAAAAAAGTAATCTTAAAGTTTAGCCTATCTTCCTTTCAAGTTAATACAGTCATTTCCAAGCATTTTTAAGTGACACACCAGGAGTCATCCCGTCACACTTGTCTTGCTACAACTATGTTTGCATGTTTAAAATAGGGCTTTGAAATGAGATATTAGACCACTAATTTTACGATATTACAAGCTTTAGCCCCTGTTATTATACAAATTCTTCATTTTAGATCAATACACTAGCTGTCCCCTGTCAAAGCTGCACTTGTTTTCTTGTACTAGATAATATGCTGGGTAAAAGTGCCTTCCTAAATGACAAAAAGCAAAAGTTACTCCTAGAAAAGGTAGTATCTTTGTACTCTAAAGGGAAAGATTAACTTAAGCAGACAACAATCACAGGCCATGTTTGTTTGGTGTCCTTAGTGTCACTGCCTGCAGTATAGCTAGTCAGGAATTTTTGAAAGCTCCATTTTCTTCTGAAGTTAATTTTGAAGCGACACGATTAGCTTTAAGGACATATATGTTTAAGTACTCCTATTATTTAGTATTTGTAGTGTTACATAAGCCAGAAGCCATAATGAATCAAGTACACAAATTTTTGAAGTGAGTGGATACATAACTCTTCTTGCATCAGTAAAACAGGGGTTCAAAAGAAATTTCTGTAGCGATATAGTTACAGAATATGCTTGAAGTCCCACCAACTACTACTTCCCTCCTCCACTAACGTTTCTCTCCTCCAGCGTGAGCTCCAGATCTCACTTTTACTTTATCAGCCAAACATACTGTTGTGTCTGCCCATCCCACAAAAAAAAAAATTGATCCCTGCACTGAATTGTCATTAAAGCAAGATGAAACAGTAGGGAATTGTATCAGAAGAACCTGCTCCATCCCATTGCCGAGAACTGGTGTTTCCTACCTAGTTTGATAAAGAATATTCAGATCACTGATATTAAGCCTAACCATTCCATCTGATAACAGATGCTTTTTAATACTGTGACCAGTTTTAAGGCAGAACCTGACTAACAGTGAAGTTTCCCATATTTCCTTGGAAATTAGCTCTGAAGAGCTCTATACCTACTGCTCCTATCAAGCGCACAGCAAGCTTTTCAGAATGAGATGCTTACGTCAAGTACGATGGAAAGATTTACCAAGTATAGAGATTTATACCAGATAATCTAAAAAGGAATTTTCAAGGCTATGCAAAGTTCTGCTTTGGAAGGGTCACCATACCTCTCTCTTAACCAGTTCAACAGCTGCATCCATGTCTTTTTGGCTGTATTTTAGGACATCTATAATAGCATCCACTGCAGTGTTTGCAGAAGCAGCAAAAGGGAGTGGAGGAACATCACTAGTCAGGGAGTCTGGAATTAGAGGACCTGTGTCCTGCAAGGAGAAAAAAAAAAAAAGTAGAGTTTCAACGGATTCCTATTTTCATGCCATTAAGTAGCTGTAGGCAAACTATTTGATGCTAAGTCAACATATTTTACTTGAACACCCAAAACACCTCCATAACTTTGTTACCATAACTTTCTTTCTTTCTAGAGATCTTTTAGAACTACGTAGTTATCTTTAAGGTGTAACAGAAACTGCCATCCACCAATTATAGCTACCAGAAGCAAAGCAGATGATACCATGCTGTTCCCCACAAGTAAAAAAGGCACAATTCCAGGGTGAACTGCAGTGTGCAGATCTGCTCATAAGAGACTGTTCAAACTATAAACCTTAGACTGTAGAGCATCAAGTTTAATAAGAGAAGTGCTTTTCATCCCAGCAGTGCAATTAAAATACAAGCTTCTCTTATTTTTGTGGCTTCAGCAGCATGAAAAAGATTGCTTGATTAAAGTGTTCTTAAAAACAGCTCAAATTCTCCTAGACAATATGAAGTGCCACCAGTTTCTACAAAAAAAATTTTAATACTTAAGTGGAGTCCATCAAAAAGTTCAACTTTGATATAAGTGAGTATCCAACCTGGTTTTTAAGATAATAGTTTAAATAAGCATTAAGTATTCTGCGATCCTTAGAATATCTGCATAAATCTTAAGCCCAGAACCTAGCCCACCCCTTTCCCAAAATATCAACATGAAACCTGATACCATTCCAGACGCCCTTACAGAAGTTGTAAATGTTCCCAGAAGATCTAATCCTTTTGGTTTTTCTTCATTTTGAAGACTCACTGCAGGCTTTTCAGCTTCCTCAAGCAATTTACTTAAGTCAGCAATGGGACTAAAAACAAACAAACATACACCATTATATTCAAGCGCTGCCTTTCTTTGTTAAGCTTTGTGCCACAGCCTAGACTAGGTCAATACCTACCCACGCTGAGGCAGAGCTGTCACAATATTCATATTTGTTTCAATAGTACCAGAAATTGGTTTTCTCGGACTGTCTCTCAACAGAGGGTCAAACTTCAAATACAGCGACTGTTTCCTCAAGGCAGACTCTTTGAACTGAGGGGAAAAAGGGCATAAACTGGCAGATATGCTGCTTCATAGCATAACACACGCATCCCACACACAGACATAAGTAATCGTCTGGAGAGAGGGTGAGCCTATTCTTCAGTGGCCAGAGCATTGTTCCCAGGAGAAAAATTACGTAAGAGAACTCTGTGCCCACACGCTTAAGTCCTTATGTAATATCAAGTGCACTCAGTCTGCTCACAGGCAGAACCAAAAGGATGAACGTTCATGAACTATTCAAAATCAGCGGAAGACACTGACAGGGAAAGATAGTATTGTAAGCTGAATGAGCAGTGTAGGTCATTCTCTATCTTTGCTCCTTCAACAAGGACAAACAACAGCATGTTTGTCAAAAAAAAAACCAAACCAGTGTCAATTCAGTGTACTCACTGTATATTCAGAGCCACTCCTACTCTGGACCAAAGTAGGAGAAAGAATAACTAAGCTGAACTCATTAAAACACAGTGTGCCCAATTTAGAGACAGATTTCCTGAAACTGCACATAAAACAAAAGAGCTTAGAAACAAAAGTATTTTCAAAACAATGAGCCTGCACTTTCCAAGCATTATGTTTCTGTAGTTCTGGCAACCAGAGACATGAAACGTCATCCATCTCAGTTTCACCACTATTAAAGGAAAATAGCACCTTTGCAAACTGAAAGCAGAAGACCTCCGATGCTTAGCAGAATCGCTTATTAACTACACTTCCTTCCACCACCACCACCCCCCAAGCCTTGTCGACACATTCCTTTGGAACAGAACCTATATTTCTGTGAGCAAGTTCAAAGTGAAGTTATTTCATGAAAACATTTAAGGCTTGACAGTTTCCTTTTCCTTTCCTATCCCCTCTGCCAGGGTGGCAAACAAAACATTTCAATGTCATCCTTACCGATGAAGTCCCAAACTGTTCCAGATAGTCTATTTCTATGCCCATTCCTAGAACTGAAAAAGAAGGAAATGATACAACGAAGATGCAACATTGTCATATTGTCTTACAGGGAAGCACCCACAGACAGAAACAAACAGGTATGCATATGGAGCAAATAAACCCCTACTCCCATTTCATAAGCGCTAGTTTTTCATTTGCTAACAATACTGCATTTCTACCTGGATCTGAAAAAAAAAAATAAAAGTCACGCAAAGATTTCCAAGCTAAAGTGAACTTAGAGCTTCCATTTGTCCCCAAATACCTGCAAGAATATGCAGAATTTAACATACAGTTGAAGAACTTCTGTTGTTCTATGGTTAAAGTGGCAAGCACACTCGGA
The DNA here is from genome assembly GCA_013400535.1 of Scopus umbretta. Lineage (NCBI taxonomy): Eukaryota > Metazoa > Chordata > Aves > Pelecaniformes > Scopidae > Scopus > Scopus umbretta. Next base: position 6,149 of record VZTL01054042.1, read on the forward strand.
TATTCTACTCTTCATACAATGCCCCATACAAGAGTAAGATTGGCAATCTCGCCATTAAAATTAGCTCAGATCTGAACAATGATGTTATAGCCATTTCTCGATATACTGAAGTACTTGAAGTACTCAAGTATTAAGGCGACAGACTGCACTGCAGTCAAATAATTTGCTCATCCTTCCATGCAACGCTCCTACACAGGATAACCCTTCCAGGTGGTTAAAGCACAGCTATGTAGTAAGCTTTCAAGACAGGCATGCAAGTGCAGAAAGACCATCCACACTGCAATACAAAATCAGTACTCAAGTAGTGCCAAGGCCTGCAGTAATCAACAAGACTCAAATACAGGCAGTTGCACAGTTCTAGTGCTCTCATTCTAGTAAGTCCTTAATACCAGAAGTGATTTTAAGGGAGCATTTTTTCAGCACAGAGAGCTGCCACTCAAAGTCTAAAAGATTGTTTCTGTACCAGCCTAAATTTTATCCTTCCAGGCAGCTGAATGCTAATAGCCAACTTTTTGAATTTAGGTTAATCCAGAGAAAGTTAGAAATACACTTAGGTACATTTCCCACCCTTGCTAGTCATTGTAGGTTTCACTGTCCTTTCAGAAGAGCAAAATGAGCCACAAAAACTAGAATCTATGCCAAAACTGAAGTCGAGAAATACATATATAGATGCTATTGTAAAAATATCTTTTCGGTCTGTTCTAAAGAAATGGCCCTTACCTTCTGATGATGGTCTGAAGAGCTCTTCAGGTTCAGTGTTAGCTGTCTGTTCATCTGCTGTTATTTCTGTTCTGTGGGAATTAGGTTTAACTTCTTCTGCAGACATTGGCTTTTTTCCACTGTCAGCAGAAACCAAATTATCTTGAGAGGGGACATTAGCTGGAGACATTTTAGAGGGACCCATTTGCTTCTCCTGATGAGAAAACCACAATTCTTTTTACTGTTAAAATAATTATTTAAATGCAATGAAAATCACAATAACGATCAAATTGGCTTGTCATAAACTAGCTGGGCAGCCAGCATAATAAACCAAGAGTTCACAGGCATAAAGACTAAACTACCAATACTGAGTACAGCTTGTATTATACAGTACTCGCTTTTTTTAAGAATCCACACCCTTATGTTTGTCCTTATATGTGACTGCTGATCAAAAAAGATACTATATACCAAGGTACCAATTTGGTTGTCTCTGATGTTACCTTCAAAAGACAAGTCTGCACTGTTGATATTTATTCTAGAGCTGCTGAAGAGGCATAAAACCACTAATTCTTAGACAAAATATCAAACATGGGTTTCACAAGGTTAAGTCAAAGAACTGTGTTTCATGGAACATCTTGGTAAGAACTGGCTGTCTTTCCTACACCTTACCATGGTAATCTCTCCTGGAAGTTCAGCTTCTGCTTGAACTCCTGGCTTGTCTTCTTGAGTTCTTGGCTTATCTTCTACCACACTCTGTTTGCTGATTTCCCTGAAGAAAAGAAGGAAAAAAAATCAAAATCCAAGACATACAGACAGTTCTGAATTCTATATTACCAGATGTACTGAAGCACTGAACAAAGCAAGCTTCCTTGAAAGTTTCTACTGCCACATTACAGGAAGCTTTACAGAGGGTGGGGATGTAAATTCACTGTCTTGCCTGGTGACAACTTAAATTTGACAGAAAGCTCTCCCTCCATAAGAAGCAGTGTTATCTGAGAAGCAGAAAGTCACAGCAGTATCACTTATTCCTATTCACTTAACACTGTTCTCTTCATTCCTATTTGTTAAGCTCTTTTTTTATTTAAAGATAGGCTTTCTGTTTAATTAAGAACAAAATTACAAGCAACCGACTACTCTTCCCAAAGTAGTGTGCTGATTAGTGGTATAAAGCACAGAACTTCATTAGAGAAGTCACTGGACTTCTCTAATGCTTTAGGTACTGCTGACAGCACAAACTTAACTTTTCACCTTGGTAAACAGTAGCTGATCATGTTACACAGAGAGCAAACATGTCTGTCAAATGAACATCTTGTGCCAGTCTACTTCTGGTAAGCACCTGGCTATCTATACCAATGCTAACATTTTAATAGACTTCCAAGGAAAGGCAACAAAACACGTCCCATTCCCAAATAAGAAGTTTTATGTGGTGTCAAAAAACACAGCTTTAGCAACATGCCTTTTTATTGGAGATACTATTCAGAGTCCAAGAACATGCAAGGAAGAAACAGCACCTCAGAGTTCAGCCAGGACACTAAGCAGAGAGCAGAATTGCCTAGTCCCTTCACATGCTACACATGTGCAACGCTGCTGCCTACTTACCTGTTTTTTTGAAAGCAGCAGTCACACGATTCCCCACATTTTACTCTAATCTTGGAGGAGTGGGGAAAGAGCCACTTGGCCAAGGGACTAATGCTCTTCCAATATAAGCCTGTTCCCTCCCATTCCTCCAGATTTAAGAACACCTTTTGCCCAGAGCTAGCCATCTTGGAACAGTTTCCCCAATGTGATCTTTCCTGTTGCAATGTGTTGTGTTAGAGGTTACAGTGCACAACAGGCTCTGCCAATCTCGGAGGGAGGGAGTCAAGAAGGTAGAAATCAACTAGTTAGAGATACCATCAAACGGTATTCTCCTCACATGACTTCAAGGTGTTTCTACATTCAGCTACAGATTTACTTACAGACTTTTGGGTTCTCTTTCCTCAAGAGTTTCACAGGTACTTGGTCTGTTATCCTGCTCCACTGGAAGAGGCTCCTTTCTTGATGACATACTATCCTGCTCCTCTTGCAGGTTAAGTTTCTGTGGGCTAGGTTTAGAACACTTGGGTGAGCTGGAAATTTTAGAGCCTCCTCCAAACGGATTAAAGTTTGGATCATCAAGTTTGTCCCAGTCAAACTTGTAAGATGCTTTGGGAACAGGGATTTCATCTTCCACATTACTTTTACTTTGCACTTCAGTATTCTCTGTTTTTGTTTTGGTAATAGGAGTTTTTTTGGAAGGTGGCTTAATTCCGGGTCTTTTACCTAGTTTCTTAGGAGGTGGCTTTCTAGCAGTGGTATTATCAAAATCAAATTCCAGTTTTACTGGCCCAGCCTTGGTGACACTGGGCTTTTCTGCAGGTTCCCCTTTGGAGATAGCCAGCTCTTGTGCAGGCTTTGACTCTTCTGCAGAGGCTTTTTCTGCTACTGAAACATTCTGAAGCTTTGATTCCTCAGTTTTAGAAAAATGAGTTATATCAGAACCACTGGGACCTAAGCTGTCAGATAACTGTACAGGAGGTGCAGGTGCTTCTGCTAATCCCACTGAATTATCAGTTTGGCTCACATCTGTGGAAACAGACTTCACACCCTGTGCAGAGTCACTGATTGCTTGCTTAGGGGACAGCTTGGACTTGTTAGTCTCCAGGTCTCTCAATACAGATTCTTTTCCAGAGAAAGGATTCTTCTCCTCTTCACCTGAGCGCTCTGTACTTGCTGTGGTTGAAGCAAAAGATGCTGTATCATCCAGAAGAGAATCACTATTTTTTTCAGTTTTCTCAGGGCTGCTAGATGCTCTTACAGAAGACTTTTGTAGATTTCCAGGAGAATGCTGCAACTGCATTGAACTTTGAAAGGGATTGATGTCATTTAAGTTATCAAAATCAAGATTGTAGGAACCTCGACTCTTCACTGGCATCTCATCATCTGGGTAGGGAGACGCACTGACCTTCTCTGGCATTTGTGTATTTATCACTGTATTACTTGCTTCAGCTTCAGTCTTTTGTTGACATGTGCTGCATTTTAAAAAAAAGGTCAGATCACACATGCTATTTTTTTTAGACATCATTTGAAGTCATCTTCAGAAAGATATTTGCACGAGTAGCTTTGTATGCTCAGAGTAATCTGATTTCTTTTATGGCATAAGGCAGCTGACAGCTAAAGAGTATCACAACAGCAAGAATCTGGTTGCCACCAAAACAGTCAGAAGTTGTGAGCTCCAGTATACACTAACTATAGGGACATCAATCCTTGAAACTAGTCAGTATTCTTAAGCTATCTGTTCTACACAGCTATGTTACCTTATGCCAGTCATCACTGGTGTATGTGATGACTCACTACAGCATATGGACATTTCCATTTCACTAGACAGTGAAATATACATTGCTTAGGAGGAAGTATTAACAGTAAGCAGCTCAAACACACACACAACTAGCAGTACATCTTCATGTAGATTCATCCGAGTCACGACAGACAAGTCTAGGAACAAACTGAGTCATGATTCAGGTTCTCTAGTTCCAGTCATTACTTTGTCCGGTCACTCTAGCAGATATTTTTCCCCTGAAGCATGCACCAGCATTTCATCTATGAGGGCCTACATACCAAAACAGAACCTGGACTTCAGGCACTCTAAACTCTGTACAACAGCAGAGCTGAAGAGCAAAGCTGGTTACAAGAAAATACTTCTCCAGTACGAGAAAGATAAGATTCTCTAGGAATAGAAACGGGTTAGAGCTTGGGTACTCACTACTGCTAGGTATTCTATAAGTTATCGCTCTCCACTGTATTTCCCCAAACTCTACTCAACTTCTGAGGCAAAGCCTCAGACCAGAGAGAGTTAAGCCATTACTTCCTGAAACAGGATTTCCTCCCATTGTTTTGTCCCTTCCTAAAGTTGTTATGTCTACGTGCCATCCAGATCTGCTGCAGAACAGAACATAACTAAAAGCCACTCACTAAAAGCACCGCTGTGATAAAGCTGAAAGCGAAGGCAGGAGATACGAGTCGAGGAAGCCCTTCTCAGCCCTTCTCACCGCCGCCAGCAGCGCCGCTCCACTCCTCAGGCCCCGCCACCCCGCCTTCCCTCTTTAACCGCATCAATGCCGGGCCGGAGCCAAGCACCTGCTTGAAGCTGGAATTGCTGGAGTGAAAGTGACACCCCTCAGCAACAGCCAGGCCTTTAGCTTATTCTCCACAAGCAAATCCTTACGTTTTAAAAGTGGAAAGGATACATACAGTAAAAGAAACATCCCGGCGCATAATTATGCCCCAACTAAAACCAATTCGGCCCTGCCCCTTTTAACTCAAACATTACACATGCTAAATCTTCATTTATTCACGTGAGCAATAAGTTTGGGGCATAAACGCAACTAAGTCATTTAATTGCGGTAGCTAGCTCAGAAATACTTTTCTAAACTTGCATGTATTCTCTGGTTGACAGCAGAAGCAAATCTAGACATGTAAAGAACATTTAAGTGTTCCCATCTTTCTCCCTTCTCTCCCTCCCAAAAGCAAGAATAGGGGTAAAAATGAAAGCATTGGGTAGTTAAAGACAAGCAAAAGGATGCATTTCCTTGCAGAAAACAAAACTAAGGCCTGAGACTTCTTGGAATTACAGATGTCAGATGTTTATACAAGTTTAAAAAGGGGCTAAAAAAGTCAGTAACAAAAAAACACATGGAGGCCTATTAAATAGCATCGTATTATTATACCATTATAACAATATTTCTAGTAAAAGAGAGTTGCAACACCCTGAATTGGTACACTGCAGACTTTACGCTCTTCTCTAGACAGCTACCATAAGCCACTTTGAGACCCAGGCTGCTAGACTACCAAGGCACACAAACTTGTTTGTACTCGGGATTGATGTTATATTCACTTTGTGTTGCTACATTTTCTTTCATAGTCACACTCATTGACTCGAGGTGTCAATTCAAGCTAACCCTTCAGAAGATGCATTTTAAGGAGAAAAACAATCTAAAGAGATAGAACTGTACTTAATATACAAGGTGATATTTTACAGCTTAGCTTTAAGGGTTAGCTTCAGAATAGTTGTAGTCTCACATGAAAACGTTACTGTAGGAAAGAGTTTTGTATTCTCTGCCTAATGAGTCTCTCTTCGTAAAATATTTATCCACTTTGTAAGTCATCTGTATGAAATCAGTTACTAAGGAGTTAGAAAGAGACTTTGGTATTCAATACTACAACCAAGAAAATTGTCATTACTTTTAAGAAAACTTTATCTTTGAAAAAGAGTTTGTGCATCAAAGTCAGCATTAGTTTTGGTCCTTTTGTGCTGTCTACACCCTGCTATAAAATACAAAATTACATTTTAACAATACAGGTTTATGATGGGGAAAAAAATCAACTTGAGTATGTCCCACATTGCTAATACCACTAGCAGTGAATACATTACTTACTCAACATTGATGCGTGCAGATAAAAGATCACCCGCCAAGGCTTCACTGCAATCATCAAGCGTGAAAGTAGTCTCAAGTTTGTCTGTCATAGTAGGAGTTAAGATTTTTCGAGTCTGAGGATCTCGTAGAGGAGTCTGAAAGGTTACCTTTAAGAAAGGGGTGGAGGGAGCGGAGAAAAAAGGAAGAACATGAACACCACAATATTTTCAAGCTCCAAATAGCATATGCATTCAGTAGCAGAGCTCATAGAAGGCAAAAGAATATAATCAACACCAAAGCAAAAGTTTACCTTCATAGCTTTTGCCACACTTTTTGGCGGCAAGTTTTCTTTCTGGGACAGGCGCAGAATGGAAGGTCTCCCTGTAGGTTCTGGTGGCGCGAAGAAAAAGTCACAGTCTTCCGCTGTTAGATCGTCATTGATGCTTCCTCCGTTTTCTCCATTTTCTGCGTTCAAAATCTGCAGACTCATCCTAGAACATCAACACATACAACATCGCAGCATGAATGAGAGGGTGTGGTCAGCCAGATGCACTTTTCAGATAATCCAAGAAGTTGGAAGCCTGGCACTGACTAGCGAAGTTTAACAGCTTCAGAAGATGTTTCAAAAGTATTGAAGAATCTTCATATGAGAAGTTAGATCTCGGAAGACTCCGAAAGCATCTAAATGCAGCATCACATTTTGTTAAGGGTCTGGGAAGTTACTTGTTGATGCTACGCTTTCCACAGTTAACATTATAACCTCACTAATTAAGCTGCCCATCCCTTAAAGGGAGCTCTGTCATTTGCAAGTTTCTTCAGTCCCAACCCCTTAAAGCCAGTAGTGATGTACAGTCACGTCTCTTGTAATAGGGCATCTAGCTAAGCAAAATTACAGCTTTTCCAAGGGGCTGATGACAATAATTTCTCTATTTTATTCACATGGTCTCATTACTACATTGTACATTAGCAAAGAGCAAAAGCAAATTTGGTTAGTTAGGGTGTGTTTAGGATCAGAGTCCTGAATAAAATTATTTAGCTTTTTCCTGCGCTGTCTGAGCACATGTTGCTTTTGTAAAACACATAGTATTTAAGAGTCCTTTTCAGCATAGACATTCTCAGTATGCAAATCTAAAAAAATGTTATTAAAAGGGTTTGGTTTTTTTTTTAATATGTTGTTCTTACATTGAACATGCACAAGCTTTAGCACAAGCTTTAGTAGACCATATAGGCTAATCTAATCTTACTACTATTTCAAGTGTGAAGGACTTGAAACTAAAGCTTGCATCACATCTAAGATTAAGGATGAAAATAAGTTAGCAATGGAGACAGATCGCATTTCAAGTATCCCAGGCAAGCCAGCACTTTATAGGTACTTGAACTCTCTCTACCTTTTATTCTCATTGGAGCCTCTGCTGTTCTTAAAGGTTTAACATTCATACTCAGTGATGCTACTGCTGTTTCTTTAAAACAGAAACAGGCAAAAAAACCCCACCCCACAAACAAAAAGAACCAGAGCACAGAAAGCATGTTAGGCAAGATCTAGGCCAAAAAAAAAAAAAA
>VZTL01054046.1:3919-19817 GCA_013400535.1 Scopus umbretta
GGGGGCGCGGGGGCGGTGTTTGGGTTTTTTTGGTTGGTTGGTTGGTTTTGGTTTTTTTCTTCCCCTTTTTATTTTCCCCTTAGGAATACCATCCAGTCTAGCTAGGCAATGAAACGCTAATTTCATTCTTCGCTGGTAATATCAAGGGAGTATAAAATCCTTGGCTACAGTATTGACCTATATATATATTTGTATATCATGCTTAAATCTGTCTATAAAAAGAACAGAGATATGTTCTTCAATGAAGCAGAGAACTATTTGATAAACAGAATATTGAAAAATTAATAGCTTCAACATATAATGAACTGAACAACATTATTTGATTACTGCATTTGATATATTTAAAATAACAAGGTAAATCTAAAAAAATCAAAGAACATCTACACATTTTAATCTAATTTTTTTAAATGCCATTACCTGAGTCATTCAAGCCAGTCTATGAAAAACTAGGTCAGGCCATATAATTTCATTCATGCAATTCTGTTTTTCTCTTTACATTCAGTTTTCATTCTTTTGTGGCAGCAACCCAAGGAAGCATTACTTCAGGAAATAAATCAGAACTGTGCAGTTTGATATTTTATTTTTTTAAACTCTGTATGATTGGCTTAAGAACAAGTCAACTTAAGCACAACAGATGCAAGATAAGGTTCACAGTAAATAGGGGTTTCTGAATGAGAATAAGAATAAAAACATAAGGTTCTATTTACTAGTATTCTCCTCATAAAAAAAAAAAGATGCTAACAAAGTTTACAGTACTTGTGTCACAACTGTGCAGTTAACATTACAGACTGCAAAGCATTTCATAGTCAGGACTCTCCATTAGGAGGACTTGCAATGAATAAGTTGATAAGAGTTTTAGGACTTGCCTAAGTATTTGAAGGAAATTTAAAAAAAAAAAAAAAAGACCAAAACCAACACAAACAACTTCCCTCAATGGACAGAACAGCATCATCTTTTACAACTTAATTTTGCCCATGTTCTTGCTATTACCTTGATTTCTGTCTAGTGTCAAGTGTGAACTATTATGTCCTTTTCATTGTAAGTGCAACTTATTTTACAGAACACAGCAGAAGTGAAAACTTTCATGCTTGTTAGTCATAGTTCAGATTTAAATTACCATGCAATTCAGAAATGCAATATGTAAGCCTCTTATTTCACAAGGAATAATTAATGAACATTTATTGCATCTTTAAATAAATAGTACAATTAGAGACAAACCACACAATGTTATATGTGTCATCCATCACAAAATTAAAGCTGCATTGAACACTTACTTGCTTCTCACCCTTGGTAGCTTATGAAATGCTTTCTAAAATTATTTTTAAACAAAACTCTCTGACAGGTGTTTAAATGCTGATGCTAGATGGGCCAGGGGAAAAAAAAAACAAAAACAAAACACCCTACCAAAAAACCCAGTCACACATACCTTCACACACCCAGCTTCCACCATGTCTTTTGTCAGGCTAATACCTGATCTTGAATGCACCTGCTTTTGACAATTGCCCTCCTCAAAAGGATCTATATGGCATGCATTCTTCTTAATACTCCACAAAAATATTAAGAGAAAGCTTTCCACTTTGGATCAGAAGTCCCATGCAAAGTGCAGAATATAATAAAAGTGGAGTATTATAACAATTTCTTTCCCCAAGACCATTAGTTATCAGCCTTTTGGGGTTCCCACCCCCCCTTTCTTATTTTTCTAACATTAGCTTGCACTCCAGGGGAAGAGATATAAATCCTTATTTCAGGATTCCTAATAATCAACAGAAAGTCCTCAAACAAAGCCTTTTTCATTTTGAAAAGAATTACTAGGGAAAGATCCAACACAATCTTTTGCCTTAAACTGTTAACGCATTTAAATCCTATCAACTCTGCTATCTTCATTAGAATTTTACTCTACATGTGTTAACACGTCAGCTTACACAAATCGGGAATATGTTTTTTTCCACAACAAAATTATGTCTAAGGAGTCTTCCAGTTTCAAGGCTATCACCATTTATTGCTGTAATAGAGGAGCTGGCTTCCAAGCTGTAGGGTGTTTCACAATCATTTCTACCGGAACAGCACTGGAGACAGATCTTCAAAGGTGTAGCTATTTTGTTGCAGAGTAAAACTGACACTGTGTAAAGCATGACCTTCTCTTACAAGCAGCTCAGAACTAATGCTGGATGAAATACATTCAAGTGTTTTACAATCTGCATTATTAATGCTTTGTCATTTTCAAAGGAATGCAAAACTTAATTTTCTTTAGATCACTAAGAGTACCTTGTTACCAGATAAAACTTGAGGATAGAAGAACTAAACTTTGGATTATTTCAGAGACAATAGATTTGGTCAGTTATAGAGTTCTGCTATTATAATGCCATAAAAGCAATATTGGCTAATATTTTCAAAACACTTACCATTAGAGGTACACTAAAGTTTTTAAGTTTTTAATCTGTAATGCCTTAAATGTCCTAGTTTTCCAGAAACTGAAATAGCTAAACCAGCTTACCTTCTGGGTAAAAAAAAAAAAAAAAAAGCTCAAGCATCTTAGAGAATTGCTAATCATTTATGAGCCTGCTTTTTATTTTCTCTAAGCTGCAGTTGTTTCACTTCTCTTGGGTGTTTCCTACACAGGGACAAAAGAAAAAGGACCTTCAGAGAAAAATGTTCAAGACCATCAACTGGTTGAAAGAATTACTTAAGAAGCAAGATAACAAGACCACGAACTTGTATTTGTAGTTGATTACTACAGAAAGATCAGGGTATTTGTCTGAGGTATCTAAACATTGCTGCTTACATAAATGTAAGTAACAATGCAAAAGCAAGACAGAATAGACATCTGGCTACGGTGGCAGACTTTCTGCCAGTGTGATACAAGGACCGAGATGAAACAGTCTTCTTTGTGACTGAGTGGACATTAGCCTTTTAAGACTAGCCCAACAGAATGCTAAAAATCAAAATGCAGAAATAAACTTTCCTACTTTTTGTCAGGGTGATAGCAATGGAAACATTTATTCTTGGCTATGCACAGAGAAGAAAATTCTACAACACTTAATGCAGAATAAATACACACCATAGCTGTTAACTAGCTAGAAATGTAATTGAGCTTTTTAAAATCTTGAAATAGTATGCAAGCTTATAAAGTGATAAATTAAATGCACAGCTGAATTTCTAAGCATGGGCATTAACCTAGAATTGCAGGTTAATTTTGCATATTAAAAGTCACAGATGAAATTGTTATTAGCAGCAGTGAGAATGTACTCAGGTTGAACAATGCAATCACAAATTGTATAGAAGTTAATTTCTCGTCACCTTACTCTGATACTTCTGACTACAGAATAAATTATATATGTTCCACAATAAATAAAATAACAGTGCTTATTCACCAAGCAGCATGTGTACCTGTATTGTCCACATAAACAAGGGCAAATGGCAAACACAAAAGCAAGTCAGGAGAGATTTAATTGGCATCCCACTGAGACCTTGGCTTCTGTGATTCAGAAGCTCTAAAAAAAACATTTTTTCTTCCATATAAATATTTCAGGGAAGACAGGATCAAAGACCCTTCCATTTTGCAGGTATCTTATAGCTTTCATCCTAACTAAATGTAAAAGTAGTTAGAAATTATATTCTGAAATGGCAGCCAGAATTACTCTTCCTCAGAAGAGGGCTGAGTGGAACCATCTAATCCAATTAGAGGCACCTGGTGATATGACTGGCAAGCTCTGGAGAATCAAATCCAAAGTGGCAAACATCCAGCACAGACAAATTAGGGTGCAAGACAAGGAAATGTGACTTTTAAGAGACTCAGATGGTGAAGTAAGACCTCAAATGGAAAATACGCAGTCTCAGTGTTCTCTCCCTCCCTGCCCCCTCAGCCTAAACACCTAATCCAGGAATTTCATGAAAACAGGTTCTTGCAAAACTCCTGTCCTTCTTACACAGGAACTAGAAAGGATGTGGAGTATTGCCTTTCCACTGAACGTACCATGTGGACATATCCATGGACTATATCTATTTTTTGTGTTCCTTAGGTCATTAGCAACTCATAAATTCTATTTGTAGGTAATTCTTAGCCACAGATGGACTGCTTCTGTGACATACTGTCTGCCCGTTTAGCAAGCAGCTTCACTTGCTAATCAGAAGTCTAGTACAAGATCTTTTTCAGAAAGTTAATTGAGAATCAATAATACAACTGGATGAATACACAGACTTCCAGATTTGATGTGCATGTGTTTTATTCATTCAACTTCAGTTAAAACAGCAAGCTCCCTGCAAAGTGTTAGAACAAGTTGTTTTTTGTTGAACAAAATGTAATAGAAAATTATCAGATTATAAGTAATGTTTTTAAATTTTATTTTTAAAGAGAAAAAAGAAAAAATTGCCTTCAGCCACAAAAAAAATAGATAGTCAAACTGGTTATGAGGACCTAACTTTTCTGTGCCTAAGAAAGGTGGTCAGGATCACATATACTTGAGTATTTCTTGTGCTGCCAGCATATATAGATCAATACAGAATGCTGGAAACATCTCTTTCTTTGTGATGAATGGAATAACTACAAATATTTCAAAAATTTGTCTATGCCTATAGAATCATAAAAACCCTTGTTTGTTGTAAAAAAACCCCACAAATACAACAGACATTGGAATAATTGCACTGATTATGTACAAGGAAAGAGATGTTTTGATTTCTTCAACTCACAGTAAAATTCACATGGAACTGAGAATAACTTACTAAATCTGAACTAAATTAATAGTAGGGATAATTTATTACTACAGAAAGGGGTAAATGCAGGCATTAAACTTGCGGGAGTGGTAGGCTTAACAGGTTTTCATGCCATGTCCTATCAGTGTTAGCATGATATGCATCATTTACTTACACAGATTAGATATATCTAATTAAAAAAAATTATTATCCATTCATTTTGAAAATTACTTTTCAAGTCAGTGAGCACAGAGGTAGTACAGATTTTATGAGGATTGAAGGAAGCAATGAAAGTTATAAACTAAAATGACAAAATAAAGTACATAGAGAAACAGGATGAGCTCCCTGCTGAGTCTCTTTAAGTGGAACAATATTTGAAATTAATTCTGCTGTAAATAAATACTGTTATATTAGTAATTGTCATTTACACTGCCACAGCACTGTCATTTTGCATGTAAAAACAGATTTATTTTATGGCATTGCTACATAGGATTTGAAATGCTATATAACTTCATAAATAGTTCATGTTTCTAAAACAATTTCCTAGAGAGATCCAAATCCCTCTTATTTACATATACATTCAGATTTTTTTCTTAAAGCTGAGCCATTTATGGCCAGCAGAAGGGTAAAGTGTTCTCCAGCATCAGTCAACATTTTCAAGCAATAGCATGTAAAGATTGGTGATGCTCGATATCTCCAAATAACCTTAAGTAGTAATTTTGACCTGCAGGAGGAAAATCATACAAAATAAATGGAACCAAAGTTACCCTTAGTGTTCAGAAATCACTTTTGTTACCAAACTGAAAAGCTAATGAAAATATTCTTGTTCAAAAAGTTTAGTCATATCAAAGATGTCAAGATGTTGAAGGATAAGTACGGAGAATCTCTTACAGTGGCAACCTTAAACCACCAAGTTCAGCTTACCTCACCTACTGGCCCATGTCCCATAAGACACAGTTTTTATCTGAAAAAGATGTCCGGAGACTGCAAAAGAAGAAACACATACCTGATGTCCTGGTTTCAGCTGGGATAGAATTAATTTTCTTCCTAGTAGCTGGCATAGTGCTGTGCTTNCTTGGAATTTTGCAATGGAGCATATAGAAAAAGAAGACCTAATCTATTCTTTTTGCCCAAAAAGAGCTCAACCATTACTGTACTGAAGGAGGCAGTGAAAAGAAACTCTAGCTAACAGGAAGGCTTTTAACCAGCCTGGAAAAGAACAAAAGCTGCATCTCTCGGAAGAGATGATAGTGTTTTACAAAAATACACAATTCTCAAACCCTTTGAAAATAAAATGTCCATAGATAAGTTATTTTGTGTCTCTTGATTTCTTCTCATGCTGCCCATGAAGTGACCAGATTAGAAACCAAGTTTTAAGAGATGACGCAGATGAAGCATGTTTATGCTAAATATACCACAGTTAGTAGTGATGCTATTACTAAGTTTAGTTTGGTTAATGCTAAAAGTGAGATATTTCCCTCCTTAAAAATCAGCTCAATCTTCCCAGCCTTCCTTTCTTCTTGTTACCCTTTCTGTTCTTTTAATATCACTACAAATCACAATTACTTCAGTTTAGGGTATCAACTCTTTAGAGGCCATAAACAATTCTTTCCAGTTACTTATTAGTTGTTTTTCAGTGAAACTGTTTTAGAGTTCTTTTTCTTAAGTTCCTTTAATTTTCCATTAGGAAAAATCAAAGCATTTCATTATGGTTTTATTCCACTTCAACTGGAATATTTAAAAATATAGAACTGACTAAATCATCGCTTTCACTTTGTAACAAATGAATTGCTATTCTTTTTATTTAACATAGTATTTTACAAGACAAAATTGTAACATATATCCTGAAAAATGTATAATTAATATTGTACACTGTGAGCATCCTGATCCAAAAAGGGAATTAGGGTAAGGAAATGAAACTAACTTGAAATAATAATTTGGAAGTTAAAAAATATCCTATTTTTCATATGTGAAAGTTTCACATTCTCTTAAGCAAAAGGGAGGTTTACTAAGTACTTATTAAGGTTACTAATACCAAAGGAAAGTAATTGCTTTAGCATTGACTCAGTACTAAATCATAAACTTGCTGAACAAGAAAATACTCTGCTTCTTTGTCCCCACTTCACTTTGGAGATCTGGCCCAGCATGAATGTCCACTGACTTGCTCCTGCACTGATCTTCAGCAGCTGCCCAGCTACTGACAGTGATCATCACTACTGTCAGGAATGCAGTTCCTTCCTATAGTAACATCACATAAAGTGACTCAAAGTTTTCTGAAACCACACAGTGGAGATGCAGAAAATGGTTTCCCTTAGAGGGTAAGAAACTAATCAGGTATTGGGTCACTTTAACATAGGACTTGTCCTCCTGTGGAGATGACAAGTTAACAGAAAAAAAAAAAAATCAGATTATGAAATAGAAAAATACACTATCATTGCCTATATATTTTAGTAAAGACAAGACATGGGTACTGGTAACAAAATCGGAATGGGGTTTTTGATTCTTAGGCCAAGCATAAGAATATTTTTCCCCTTTCTGTAGTATATGAAATTCAAGTAACCACAAAATAACATCTAGTGACTGATCAATATTTGCCCCCTCCTGACAAGGGTCTAGCTTTCAGAAACTTCTCTGCATTTGAGGATTTCAGAAACACTCATCGTACTAGTTCTCAATTACAGCAAAGGAATTTAAAAATACAAGGAAAGTAAACTAACCTTAATCTACACATTATTTACAATGTTTCCATTATTTTCAGGCTCATTAGGAACAAAATCCACACAAACCCATCTCTTCCCCCCCGTCCTTTTTTTTTTTTTTTTTTTTTTTTTTTTTTTAACATGAATTTAGCTGTGTCCAGATTTGGTCACAGTGAGTATTTGAGTAAATTGGGTTCCTTCCTCAGTTCTGGCATCTGACAACCACAGAAATCATAAGTCAGTATCTTTCTCATCAATCTTATCTTTAGCTGCCTGTCAAGCAGAGAATAGGAACAGAAAGCATCGCTTTGTAGAAACCCAGATAAAGCTTATCAGTGACTTAAATTTTACCAAAAACAAAACAAAAAAAAAAAAAACACCACACCACACACACCCAGTTTGATAAATGTACCTCAAGAGGCCTATTGGTGGTAACTAACATCATCTTTTAAACTTACCAAATGATTCTATAAAGATTTCCAAAGGACAGTCTACTGTTACAAGCAGATGAAAAGCTATATTCAAGTTTACATTTCACATCAGAGATATAAAAATTCTCCTGCACACATGCCATTCATGCAGTCTTGTTAACTACAGTGTATGCAAATTAACTTGTTCTAAGGAGTTGTTATCAGATAACAATTTGTAGGAGCAAATTAGAAGCAATGTTTCCACTATCAATTACTCACCTAAATATCTGATAAATTCTATTTATTTGGGACATTAGGAGGGCCTCCATTATAGTATGACTCTCTAGTTCTTCCTAAATTTTTCTTTACAAAACTGCAACAACATCCTCGTATCACTCAATTACAAATGAGCCACCAATCCATAAAGATCTCCCCAGTGCCAACCAAGAAGCCTGTGACATGACAGAGGTTTTAATTGAGGTCTCCCGTGTGCAGTACTGTACTGGTACTACTAGACTTTCTCTTCTTTTATGTTTCCCTTTCAACAAGAACAACTAAAATTAAATAATACTAAATGCGGAATAACCGCTTAAATTGCCTAAGTAAGAGAGATACACAGTTAGGGAAAAAGAATACTTTCTTGCTCCAAAGATATTAAGTAACAGCGACTATTTCAAACATAATTCTCTCAGACTGCATAGACTTTTAAGCATGCCCACTCCGCAAGCTCTAGCAAGTAGGAAAATGAAACAAGCAGGAAATCCTGTAATCCTATTTCAGTCAAATAATATGCAGGTTGCATAGTTAAAGACACCAGCATTTTTCCAGGGAAAATGATACTCAGTATGAGCCAAATTCCTCATTCTGGAGTTCCATTCGTGTTTACCCCTTTACTCAATAATCTTAAGGTTTTTAAGTAATTCAGGATGAGTTTTACAGAACAACTAGAAATTAGCTTAACTCAGGAAATACTGAATTTAATGTCTGCTTTATTCCTGACACCATTTTGAGAATTAAACCAACAATAACCTGTTCTGAAAATTCAGTTTCTTGCAGACAGAAAAGGTAAGCTTCCCATCCTTATCCTTTAAGATCCCTATGTGCAGGGTTTTAGTGGCTTGTTTGTTTTCTAATGACAAAACAAGAAAATAAGTTTTCATCCTTCTGCACTAATTTTGCTCAGTGTTCCACTTAAAAGGAAAAGCTTGGAGCACAGAGTTCAGTCAATGAGCTCTTTTAGCACTTCTCTGCATAGAGTACACAGCACAAGGAGGTTGGTGACAATAATTTTTTTCCAAATACACACCAGAACCCAGTTGTTTTCAATCCTTCATCCTTTTGTGTATGCTCATTTTTATATATACACATACCAAAGATTTCCAGATCTTTTCATGTGTTGAAGTTTTGTATTCATAGGCATTAAACAAAATACATAACAAGCATATCTCCCTTATACAAGATGCAAACACAGCTCCAAAATCTGAACTGTAAGTATCCTGTGGGAAATATTGTTGGCACATGAACATTCATTCATTATAAAAACTGATTAAACTTTTCCTTCTTAAAGCCTTTGGGTTATTTTCAGATTCTCCCTTCTCAGAACTGGGTCACCTTCACTTCCCACCCCATGCTCACCCACCCACCCCCCCAATACATAATTTACTAACATTAATTGCCTTAACTTAACATAAATTCAAATAAGCAGAGCATGAGGAAAAATATTCCAGCAATACAAGGACTGCCTCTGTAAACACAAAGTGGATGAGAATCAAGCAGAAAACAAACTAAACCCTTTCTTAAATACCAAACAGAAACCCATACAGACTTTCAGGTCAGAAAATACAATGCTGACTTATCTATACTCACTACTTTCTTGCCGATTGCCTTAATAATAAACCTTGACAAAAATAATCTACAACATCAACTTTCATGGACTTCCACAGAAGGGAATTTCCTTGGTCCATTCTGCACCCCAACCTCCCATCAGAAGTGTGACATTTCATGTACACAAGTCAGGATAAAGTATCTGTGTAAATGCAGATTTTGATACAGTCCTTGTCCTGAAGTACATGTATTCTAACAAGGGTGAACACTGGCAGTGCAGCTGTTAGGCACAGAAAGACACAGCCTGATAACTACTATTGTTCCTCAGTCTGTAACAACTACACTGCTGCCACGTCTGAAACACTGACAGAAGCCCCAGGCAGCACACCACCCATTTAGATGACATATTTTGTTTGGACAGAATTTGACAGTACACAAGGCTGTATTACACCTTGAACAAAAGACATGGTAAGAATAAGCCGTTCTGGTTTAGACCTCGGTTCTTGAGGCAGGGGGTGAATAGCAGCCCATCCTATGGCCTCTCCTGGGATGATCAAGAATTACAAAGGGAAGGCACATCAGGCAGGCCCACCTGAAGAGGAGTGGCACACAGGTTTGGGGCAAGGGGAGAAAGTTTATTTTGCCTGTCCATTTTGTAACCAAAATTGGGCACACAGGAGAGAATGTTAAAGGAGTAAGAAGTTGGTACGAAAGACACTAGCAGCTGAAAACCCACTGCTATGACTTGAGGTCTCAAAAAAAAAAATAATCTATGCAACCTACATGGCAAGAAGTTTCATCACTTCCATTTGCCTGTAACTTCTGAGAAGGTACCTGAGGTAGATGGAGGGGGAAAAGAAAAGCAGAAGAGTGATGATATTAAGGACTATGGAAAAATGGAGTCAGTTCTGCCAGTGATGAGCAATTAATAGAACAAAGGAGTGCAATCATACTAAAACTATTTCCTAATTAAAATAATTATATTAGCTGGCCTTTAAGGAGATATATTTATAGCAAGTGTGACAAGTTATTAAGGATTCAATTTAGATCAGAAGTCCCAAATTATGTCTTTAGGTATGGGGGGAAGTGACCTGCTGGCAAGCCCAATAACTCATCTCACATTAGGGTAATTTGTCTCCAGCAAGGGACATAACTAGAATTATTCTGCTAAGATCAGAATTCAAATAACTTCTGTATACGTGGACACATGTAGTCTGTAAAGCACGATACATTCAACAAGCCAGTGAAGTAGTTGTTAAGTAGCAGATGATTTGCAGTGTTTATTTCATAAGTTTTCTTATACAAACACCTCCTTTTAAATTCTTATTATTTCAGGGGTTTGTTTTTTTTGTTTGTTTGTTTTAAAAGAAGTTCTATCCAGTAGATACTAAACCCTACTAGGTTCTCCTGGTTGTATTTTTCCTATATTTAAATGTTGTTAAAGATATCTGGAATCTCTCACCTCTGAGAAATTTTGAGAGATCCTATGGGCTGTCAAAATGTCCAGAACCAGCATATAAAGACTGAAACCTCCCCATTGATGTATCTAAAAGGCATGGAGGTTTAAAGGTGAGTGAGGTTTACAGGGATAAACAAAACAAACAAACAAAAAGACCATAAGAAAAATTACCTAAAAATTTGTCCAAGTACTTTATTTGAATTGCCAAACGTAGCAGAATTTTTGTTGCAGAGTGGCAGGTCAAGATCAAATAATGGGCATCCCAAAGTCAGACTGTGAAATCAGTAGTTTGGACTTGCTCCTTCTAAATGCAAATATTGCATTAGTACAAAATCCTTCTCTTGCCTTGCAGATTGCTCATCAGGTTAGCCTTCAGGATAAATACACTTTCTATAGTACAGAAGATCTCTTGAAACTAGATCAAAGGTATTGAAGGTACACCAAGAGCTTACTGCCATCAGCATTCAGCAGAAAAGCCTGGTTTTAATCACTCAAACCTCGTAGATTACACACACATACTGCAAGTACTGCAATCCATAGAAGAAGTCATTAAAGAGTTGTAATCATTAATTTAATCACATGTCAAAAGGCATAGCAATATGTAGAAAAATAATGTATATTATGAATTCAAGAAATTGTAACTGGACTGGTATTTTTAAATTCAGCTGTTCTCACCGGCATTTCTCATCCAGCAAAGGCTTTTTCTCATTAGATTCCCAATGCTCGTCTACTCCATAATCCTAAACCCTTGCCTCCAGACTACTGAAGGCCATTTGATTCACCTTTTTGATCCCATTTCAATCCCCAGACACTGCTATTTCCCAGGAGTAAGCTTTTCCTCTGTAAGCCCTGATTATTATCCCTCTCCAAGTGCTGATGTACATTTTTCTTCTGCCCCAGCATTATTGTTATCGACAGTGATTTAGTGTTGAAATTAATTTTGTCCCCTGAACACCGTAGCATATTAATAATCCAGAGATTACTTTAGTATGTCAGGGTTCCCTGTAGCAATGTGAGAAATTCATTTGCCACCATGGACAATAAAAGTTTTGCTGATAGCAGAACTAAATGGGATAATCTAGAACACTGAACTTGTTGGTATCAATTGGAGTGTACCACAGTGCTTAGTAAATTGTCAATTAATAGACATCATCCTCCTAAAGAGACCAGCACCCGAGGCCACTAAAAATTCAAGAGTCTGCTTTGCAGTTGAGCATGGGAAGGACAGGTAGTGCTATCTTTTCATTCCTTTTTCTTTCATTAGAAGCAACAGATATTCAGAACTGTTCATTTTTATAATAGAAAAATACATGGCAATGCCCCTAGGACTGCAGAAGTTTTATTCTGTTTCTTTGTGACCTTCATCAAAAAAGTAAAAAACCTTCATCATTTCAGTTAATTACAAAGTGAATGGAATTGATAACTAGATGAATCAACTGGACATACCTAACAAATTCTCCGCTGGATCGGGCAGTAGGAGGAAGGTGCAGCAGTGCTATCTCAGAGAGCCCAAAGTTTCTGTTCTGTCAATGGATTGCATATGTTATCTTAGGCTTGATCTCTTAGGCATTTGCTTCTTATCCCTTCTATGATGTAGGTAATTTCATAGTGATAAAACAAGCCAGACAACATGGTAACGGTCTTGTTCCCATTTATGTCAATACCAAAAAGCTGGCACTAGCTTTTAGTCTACTTTCTTCATGTTATCTAGAGAACAGTTACCTAATAAGCCTATTGGTAACCTAGGTTTAACTCTCAGCAACTTTCAAATGAACCTTAGCCTATGAAAAATAAATACAGAAGGAGCGAAAGAGAAAATAATTTCTACTTCAGTCCATTTTAGTGATGTTTTTGTGGAGAATACAAAGAATACAGACAACTGCAGTTCTGTTGTCTTTAATTTGGAAGTTCATGTACTAACGAAACTCAACGGACAGCACCAAATCATTCCATACAATTCATACCAAAATCATATGATAGGTTATATATTCTTTGAACATATATGTTAGATTGAAATTAATGATGAAATCAGTAAACACAACACTTCTGAAATACCTATATTTAACTGTTTAAATTAATTATAAAGCAATTATCCTTTTAAAGTGTACATATAATCCGCTTTATCTTTCCACGGTGCTGTTAAGCTTTAAAGGTTTCACTGTGTATTTGATACCACTATTAGTGCGCCACTGTCATGAAATTAACTCCACCTAAATCAGCAGTCTGCTAACATAATAGTAAATACACACACAGCAGTATAATAAACAATTGCATCATAAGTCCTTGAATTTTCAAGTACTGCATAAATCAATAGTGTATATTCTAAAACTAAAATATTTTAATGTGGTATGTAATACCCCCTCCCCAAGTAATGTCATTTAAACATTTTCCATATTACTTTTTTAATCCTATACTGAAAACAATAATACTAACGATGACCTCTACTGACAGTATTTCAGCTCTAACTTGGATGGATCTGATCTAAGGAAGAGCAGAACATGCATGTCCTCCATACACTTCATCAGAAAGACTGAGAGCTCTGAGGTTATTATGACAATCCAAAAGCACTTTATTCTACACTACTGGAATGAATTCTTAAGTCCCTCCAT
Organism: Scopus umbretta; assembly: GCA_013400535.1. Taxonomy (NCBI): domain Eukaryota; kingdom Metazoa; phylum Chordata; class Aves; order Pelecaniformes; family Scopidae; genus Scopus; species Scopus umbretta. The sequence continues at coordinate 17,610 of VZTL01054046.1, forward strand.
TTTATTTAATCAAAGCAAAAAATTCGTTTTATATTTGCACAGTTCATTCAGACTGAATTAAATTTTTGATAAGCCATAGTTAAATTTTTCATAACGTAATGATCTGCAGTATAATAGCACTTTCACTTGCTTCTCCTTTGCCTTCCCTATTTCCATAGCATCAGCCAGACTGAAGGGCCTAAGCACTAGAGAAAAAGAAATATCAGCTGCTTTAAAATACTGAATATATTGGAATATTTACAAAGCTTCAGGTCGAGCATGAATATTTACAAAGCAGTAAGTCAGCACATACTATATCCTTATTAAAAACCAAAACAGTGGAATCCAGGTCTATCCCTCAAAATTTCTCATATACTCCAGATGCAAAGAGTTATTCTCTTACCTATAATCCTACCAAAGATAGTCCCAGAATATCAAGAGAAGCTCTTTTTATGGCCATTTTTGGTTAGACATTTTTGCATGAAATTCTTATTCCATGAAGACTAAGCATTTAGGATAACTATCCTGATTTTTCTGAACTTTCTCCACAAAACAAGCTTCTAATCTTTGTCTTCTACTGTTTCAGCTATTTACCTTCTGAAAAATCCCACAGTCTTTGTTCCCAAGACACCCATGGTCACAGCAACTGCACTGGAACTAAGGGTTCCTGCTGCAGGGTTTGCAACTCCCGGTAGTCCTATCAACCAAATCTCTACTACAAAGCCAACTCTGCTTTAATTTATTACAAATAAGTTAATATCTTATGTAAAAATGAAAGTCTACTGACAGATGTATATGGATAAAATAAAATAAAAATAAATAAAAAGCACATAGCATCCAAACTGAGACAAACTTATTTTCTTGAAAATGGTATTTGTTGCAGCTAGTCCCAAAATAGACTTCTTATTTGGCAGCAGGAAGAGGAAGCACAGGTGAGTGTGTCTGCTTTTTTCTGATGAGATTCCAGTTTCTCTAGTGTCCATGCAGCACTTATCCAATTAGTTTGCCCAAGTGCTCAAAAAGCACTTTTCTTTTTTTTTATATATTCATGTAGTCAGCAGATATTTACATTTTATTTTCTTTTAAATTGAATGCTCTGTTAATGATACATCAAAACCAACTTTTCAATCCCAATTTCCCCAAAATCTTTCACAGAGTCATTCAGGCTGGCAAGGACCTCAGAAGGTCACCTCGTCCTAACTCCTGCTCAAAACAGGGACAATACTGAATTCAAAACAGGTTGCTTCGGACTTTGTCCAATCAGGTTTTCAAACATTGCTCCCTCCCCTGGATGATGCTCCCTCACTCAATTTCTCCAGAAATTCTTGTCAGAATATACAGCAGAATATGTAGTAGTTGCTGACTGCTTTATGAAGTAGGCAAGTTAACACAATCATTTTTTCATTCTGACTCAATTTATCATGAAGCTAATGAGAGGATCCACTTACATCTCAAGTTCATGGACTTCTGGATTCATTTTAGTAATTAATAGGAAGAAAAATAGTATTTCATTGGCTTTTGCTGCTAATGGCATTTAAAATTTAGGTTCTTTGTAGTCATCTCACTAAACTAGCAACCATGTTTTCTGTTTTCTTTAGTCCATAATAAAGTTAAAGAAAAAGGCCCTAACAATTTTATGTGTCTGAACCTGTGAACAGTTATGAGAATGTACGAGGTTTCCCAATAAAATACACACTAGTCTTCAATATGCAAGGCCTGCCATACTGGAACAATATTTATATCTGGATATAGACGATGTTCTACAGAAATAAAATAGAACAATTACTGTAGACAACTAAAAAGCAACATTGGCACTGCTAGCTCCTCAGTATCACCAGCAAAATACTACACATGAAACCAGTACTCTCACAAAAGATTCAGTCTATCTTGTATTATGCAAATATGCATATTTCATATACAAACATTTTTTGCACAACCTTTCAAAAAGGCAATATTTACATATAGCAGAATTAATTCCCATTGGCTGTAATTTTCTAAGAAATCATACAGTTACACATTCTACCCTCAAAAACAGATGAGCATGCCTGTCATTATCCAATCCAGACCAACAATTTAAAAAACACAATGGTGAATCACATTTGAAATGTTTGAAAATTATAGTATGTTGTACAACCAATTTTTGTCTTCTACTCAGAATTGTAACACTTCAAAGAAGTCACCACAGAATTATAAAAGCAAACTTCACTAAAAACATGCAAATCCAGATCT
>VZTL01054047.1:0-22523 GCA_013400535.1 Scopus umbretta
CCCCCACTTTGATCTAGGAAGACTGCAATGGTGAACAAAACATATTTCTTTTGCCCACGACTGGTCCCAACTGGTTCCAGCAGCTTCCAGTCCTACAAAATTTCATGATTAAAACAGCCTTTTAATACACTGTCTTTTATTCCAGGCTTCTGACCGTACCAAATCCTAAATGAAACATGCAAATAAGCTGAAGAAAAGAGGATTCAAATAATAGGAAAATATCATTAAGTGGGAAAACTTAACTCGAAGAGGTCAAAATCATTCTAGCCAGAAGAAAGAGATGCTGCATGGGGCACACGTGCATGCCCAATGACCTTAAGCGTGGCACTGATGGCTTCTTTCTTACTCACTCAGTGACTGCCAGCTAACAGCAGGGCCTGAAGCTGCCGTACCATTAATAAGTCCCTAAATCTCCTGGCCTTGAATACGCTCCTAAACTCCAGGGAACAGCTTGCCAACAGTGTGCTGCCTGCCAGCATCCCTACAGCAAGGCCATTAAACAGCAAGCTGCTTTTTTTTTTCTTTTGTAATTTTAAATGTGGTACGTGCATCTGAAATAAGTATTGCCAGCTCCCAAACATTACCAATCACAGCCTGCTCTCAGGTAGGAGTCCTGAAATGAATTGAGGGGCTGTCAAGCTCACACATCACAGCCTGGATATCCTTGAATTAGATGCTTCCCCCCATGCTCTCTCCTTGGCACTCCTAAAGGGTGAAAACCAGATGACATCCTTACTCCATTCTAGGCTGTAATTGGAGATTTAGGACAACCTGATCACTCTACACACTTCCCGCTGGAAACCAGGAGATTAAAAAAAAAGACGTTAATTCTTAAAAGCATGTTTTTGTTGTTAGCATCACTGCACCAGCAGTGTGCAGTTAAGGCTAGTGGAGGTGGAACATGCTGCGGCTCAGCTGGACACACTGCCCAACAGGTTTGGGTAGCTGGAGTCTGAGCTTGTCCTTCTCTGCGTTCCCAAAACGGAAACAAAGCTGCATTAAGGCACTTAATTTTCCATCCTGGGCACTCCACAAACCCAGCAGCGGCTCAGTTAATGGCAGACCTTTGAGCAGTCAGAAGCTTTTGCAGGTGAAGTGAGCCCTTTTTCTTATTGCATGCCACAATAATTTCTAGCTAATATACTACACAGATTTAACCCATCCCATACAACACCTCTTAACAACTTTGTTAAAAAAAAAAACCCTAGAAAGCATTTTACTTTCTAATGAACCAGCAAATGAGGAAAAAGCATCCTTCTTCATACGATATACTCACAAGCAGCTCTCTCATGCTCATGGTTTCCCAGCACTGCAAGACCGGAAAAGGCTTTCAATAAAATGAGATCTGGGTAATGTTCTACATCACTGTTTAAGGACAATTCAATAATCTTTGTTCTGGATTAAAGCCTTGCTCCCGATTAATCTTAACAGAGCAATGAATAGGAAATCCACATCCCAGGAAGTAGAAAAGATTTTATCTTTAAACCCAATTCACAAGTAAAATCATCTCTCTTACAATGGATAATTCTGCTACTGTTCAAGTTATTTTCACACAGTGGGTATAAAAAAAAAATTATCTCTAGATATCTTAAATTGAAATGACTGTTTTTAACATTCTCTGTCATTTTGAATGCATGCGAAGACTAACAATACAGTATCAAAAAGAGGAGCTCAACAATCAAGAGAAATCCATTAAGCTACCAACGACACTAATAGCAAAAAGGAAGTTTAAAAAGACTCAAGTATATAAAGAAAAAAAAATCATGTCGTTTTCCTACTGGGATTATAGGAGTGAACAAAACCCCTTGTGTTGTGACACAATACCTCTGATTTTATAATATCCTTCAGCTACATAAATATTAGAATACAAAGCTGAGCTCTGCTGACAAAGGGTGAGGGAAGACAAACAAACACTTCTGGCATTTGATTTTTTTTTTTGGTTTTTTTTTTTCCTAATCTGCTTTACCCTCCTTTGATTTTAGATATTCTTTCTGAAGAGGTGCTGCTGTTGACAGTCCTCAATGGACACCATGGCACTGGAGCTGGACCACACAACAGGTATCCCCTGGTTTCCTGACAATGCCTCAAACGTTTTGGAGCAGAGATGGTGACAAATACAGGACACAGTACAGTGGATATAAGAAAATACAACCAACTGTCATCTGCCAGGACTCAACACGACTTATTTCTTGTTACAGTAAACTTAGTGTCCTGCTACAATCATCAGCAGAAAAGCTCCCATGAAGAGTTCATGATCATCTACTGCCCTAGCTATAGCTTCCAATGAAGAAATAAATGACAATATAAAGAAATGGCCTCTAAAAAAATGCCATACACATGGCACAGTATGAGTTTGTAAGGGTAAGGAGACACAGACAATGGGGCGACAATGGGGCTTGGTGTGCATCACATTCATTACTTCATTAACTTTGATTTGTAGTGAGCGGGGCTCAAATTCCACATTCATAAGTTATCTGAAATTAATACAGAAGCCCCAGCCCAGCTGAGAATACACTTGTCTGCATCATAAACCCACCTCAAACCTGCTCACAAAGGAAAACAATGGAAACTTCAAAAATCTGTACAAAAATGACTTTTCACAGCTCCCCTCTCCACTGCAGAATGAATAGCAAAAGCCAAAGATTTCGTGATTGTGGTGGGCTTATGAGGAAACTGTCCTTGTCCACACCCACGTGTTTAGACAGCTCTGCTCTCGGGGGGAAAACCAAGTAGCCTTAGAAAAGGAAGAAGGATGGCTGCAGAGGATGGCCACGAGACACAGAGAGGGTCTGAGTTTGCATTCAAGGATACACTGGGAAAGCAGCAGCCAAACCGCATCCCTTCACCCTGTAACCATATATCTATCCAAACATTTATCTAAAATAAATCTCTAAAGTGGTATTTTTCTTATATAAACATCTGAGCATTAGCAGAGTGATTTTTCACAGTGTGGATCTTTGCTTACTTTTGGCAAGGGAAATATATATATTCTTTTGGCAAGGTAAATATATATATTCTTAAGTTTTGAAACAAAGAACCTCACAAGTTCCCAGCCCAGGCTGCTGCCTGCTATAACACAAGAAGAAAAGTTTCACAAGCTGCTAAATCCTGTTTTACTTCAGCTTTTCACACATTTCCCAACAATTTAAATTTCTTCTTTTGCATTGTCAAGCCAGGCATGAACCTAACAAAAACAGAAAGCCGACAGTGAGATGAATACTTTTGTACTAAAGACATTTGTATTTTACTTCCAGCTCATTTTCTCTCCTTTCCCCCTTCCCCCCCCATACTCCTGCTGGCCCAAATTTATCTTTTCAAATGCTGGAGCTAACATGCAAGTTGTGAAGCAAGGCAGACACAGAAGCACTATTAACCTCCTATTTTAATCAAGGATATTTCACTCTAAATGAGTCAAGTCTTCCCTCAAGCACATATTCCCCAGACTAGACAGGCTTGCCGTTATTTGGTAGTTGGAAGAAACTTGGCCAGAGCAGTCTGCTTTGTGGAAGGTCTTTCTTGGAAGAAAAGAGCAATGAGGTCTCAACTGATCAATCTAGAAACTAGGAAGAAAAAAATCATGTATGCCCAATTTACACTTGGAGACTTGGCTAGTGATGCTGAGCCTCTGCCAGTGCGGGTAGTGAGGAGGGATGCAGCTTCTCCTTTTCCTGCTGCAGTTAATTTATGTGCTATCTGCAGATTACAGGTAAAAGGAACTTTTTTTTAATTTAATGGATCTGAACCAATCTTTCTTCCCAGTATATGTAATATTGCTTATCTTCCCTCCAGTATCTCTCATTATTATAAGTAAATGGGAAACAATGCACTGTCTCATCTGCCAGCTCCCCAGGCTGCCCCGGCTATACCTCTCTGCTTAACTTAATATTCACTTCAGATATACTGAAGTAAAACTATAAAATCCAGTACTGCACCAAACAGCTCACTTATCTGGTTGCTAAAGCTGGAGAGAAGAGTTTTGGAAGTGATTATGATATACAATAACATATAAGAGATGTAATTGCTTGAATAAGTGCTTCCCTTGCAGAATTCAGGACACCTCATGCAAGGGTCAACATAACTCCATTCAGTTGCACAACCCCAAATTTAACAATATCATTTCTGTCTAAAAGCTATTCATTGAATTACTAACATAATTTTCCTGCCATACTGGCTTTCCCTTCCTTAGAAAGGACCAATTATTGTAATTCGGTGTGTATCCTATATAAAATAATTATATATCCTAATTACATATCCAGGTAGTTTCAATTCAGACACAAGATGGCTTTCAAAGGAGCAACCGTTTTCACTCTGCGCACATAGCTAGCTCTTCTAGCATTAGCTAGAATTAGATCAGAACGGCACCAAAAGGAAACTAAGCCTTATTTAAACATGTTAAAAGGACACAAATTCGTGTTGCTGTTGGAAAACGAGTCTGAGCAGTTGCTTTTACAAGGAGTGTCATAAAAGCCTTAATTCTTGCTTTATCAACATGCAATGCAACTGGCATTAAGCTGGTCACAAGTTACTGGCTTTCAAAACACTTTGGCATTTTGTTACTGATAACATAAGGGCAGAAAATATATGAAAACCTTCAGACCAGTTGCCCAAAGCCGAACAGTTAACTATATTAATGCAGAGACCTACATATAGTAAAGCTTTTGCAGAGAAAACCACCTGTGCATAAATGTTTCTACTGCTATTTCACCCAGAGGTTAAATTACCTGATCAAAATCTTGTGCTGGAAATAAAAAAAAAAAAAAATCAGTTCATATTTTTTCCACTTCATTTAGACTCTGTAAAACATTAAATCCAGCCATTAAAATTGCTTAATTAGGAGCGCTGGAGCAAAAGGTTGATGCAGCTCATGAGCTGTGACTACTGAATGGTGGTGGCCTGGCAGGACTTGCCATTGGTAGATGCACTGAAGAATGGAGAAAAAAAAAACCCAGACTGTATGTGAGGTTGCTTTGACTGTAATTGAAGCAGTGTCACTTGTTAAGAGGGAATGAGGTTATAAACCCACCTTCAAATAGCAGCAACAGCAGACCACCAGCAGCGAGGGTTTCAAACACACTCGGTGTGGGAATTCTGCTGCTGCATTGAAGCTGACTTCAAAGGTGGTGGTTAGCCCAATGCCAATGGCTTTTCAAAATCTACTTCACTCTCTCTTGCTTTTGCTGATCTGAAACCAGAGTCCTCCTATAGCACTAAGTATTGAGAAATGCAGCTTTACCCCTGCAGCTCCTCTCTTAAGTGACCCCCTTCATCTGCTTCATAAAACACTGAATACTGGCTGACTTACTGAGATTAGCTCCAAGCATTCAGACCTCATCTCATTAGCACTTTGTGCCAACCAGAGACTTCAGCAGATAGATGGCACTTTAAAAAAAAAAAAAAAAAAAAAGCCAGCATGAACCTAGCACTGGAAAGGAGATCACATAGGAGATGCTCTGACTCAGAAGAGACCAGCTTTGGTTGAAGCTTGAGATCAGGCAATAAACGCTGGGCTCAGTACCTGTAAAACTTGCCTGGCTCCTACAATGACTTATTGCTTTCAGAGGGCTCTGTTCCAGGACATGATACATATTACACATTGTAAGACCCCCAGAAAATACTACAGATGAGCCTTCCTACCCAAAGTCTAAGAGTTGTGGGGGAAGAGAGAGAGCATGCCTGCCACCTCTAATCCCTAGGGCAGTAGAGGGGGAAATGCCTGCCAGACAAATGCATAACACTAAGAACAAGCACAGGAAGAGAGGAGCTTGTAACTCCAAAACTTACAAAAGGCTAATCAATTATTTTATCAGCATCTCCAGAACCCTGAAGGATATGTAACAGAGTTCAGACCAAGTGGCCCAACAGCAGCACTACGGAGGCTGGGTGGAAAGGGAACAGAGTTGTACAATTATTAAATTCTAAAAGCAAATGCTCTCTGAATATGAATCTGCTCTTTTTCTCTCTCCACCCCAATATATAATATAAGGGTGACCCTGAGTATCACCCCAAAACAAATAATTTTCTATTAAGTTGTACTGTTTGGGACACAGCTTACACAAAGGGCCACATGATACATACTGTTGCACTTCAGCTTGTACCTTGTAACATTATGGTTCAGTAGGGAACTGGGGATGGAGTCAGGAATGAAAGTCCAGGTTCCAGGTGAATTCCTGACTTGTGTTCATCTGTTACAAAACTCATACTTAAATAAAGAATTGATGGTTACTAAAGCAGCAGTCTCAACAGGAGAAAAACATCCACTTACAAGTTTAATGACAGCTGCAGAGACTTCTCTGCATTCCCAGTTCACAGCGTGTATCATACCAATACAATTTGTGATTGCACTGGGATGCTCTTATTTTTTAAAGTCTAGGAAACAACAAGAGCCTGCTCGGACCTCTGCTTGCACCAGCAACGAACGGCAATCCATTATCTTGTACAGCTGCACCATCGGGATCAGCTACTGGAAATGTAATGTCAACAGCACTCAAGAGTTATGTCGACCACTATGTCATTCACTTGCTCTAGGAAAGAGATGACTAATAAGGAGGACCTCAGTCCTATCTAGAGCACACTGTCTGCTTCTCTTGGCATTAGAAGAGACACATTGGTAAGCAAATATCAGCTGTAAAAGTCTGAAAGAGTAAATGCTGCCTTCATTCAAGAAACATACGTGACTTTGATCTGCCTTCGCTTCAAAGAAACATCAACCCCTTGGCAATTTTCTGCGATTACGCAGGAAAAAAAAAAGTCTCACCTTGCAGAAAAGGAGAGAAATTGAGTTTGCAAATGTAAACTTAAAACCAACAAAGAAGAAAAACCTGAGCCACCTACATTCCTTGGAGAAGCTATTCTTAAAATAGAAGCCAGAATGATATCAGAATGCTGCAGTACCACAGGGGACCTGAACTTCCAGAGCTGAACAAAAGCGACAGACTCATCGCCCCTGTTCGCCTTGGCAGCACGGCCAGCTGCTCTGCATCTAGGAAAGGAAGAGTTAACATAGGCAGCGATGTACCGGCCACCCGCTGGGCATGCCACCTTGAGCCTTGAAACAGCAAAACAAATGGTACAATACACTTCCTCCCCCCTGCCCCCAAACACACTAGACAGCAGTAGCGACAGAGGTCAGGGTTATTAGGAAAATGCCTGGCTTCCTTCACCCCTGCCCACACTTGACTGCGGCAGTGCTGCGGTCCAGCGAGTGACTGCCTGACTGCCCTCACCAGGAGGAAGTTCAGAGGGTGTCCTGCAACTGGGGAGAAGCAACACCAAAAGAACATTTGCCAATATTTTTCTTTTTCTACAGAGACTCAAAATTAAACACTTTCTCCTAAAGCCTGTCATTTGCATAATCACATTATCAAGATGGACTGAAGTTTCAACACACTGAAATTTCAATATAACGCATAAACTCTTAATAACACAGTATGATTCCCCACCCCCCGCCCAAAGTTCTCTGCAGTTGGACTCCCAGGGCTGTGGCGAGGAGTAAGATATTGTTAGTCACCTGAGTAATTTTTAATTAATTCTCCTTAGCCACAGAAAAAAATATAGCCCCAAATAAGCATTTGAAGAGATACGGTATGAAAGTACGTGAGCGTGTTCAGCACAAAGAAGCATATATACTGAACTTCTGACATCTTTTATCTGCAAGGTAGAAGTTATTCTGCATATGAAAATAGTTTTCAAGCAGCACATAAAACACTACATACCAGTGCATGTTGGTATACATAAGTCATATGCTAAGATTTGGGGGGTGGGAGGGAAATCAAGCATGCACGATATGTGATATATCTTTTGATATCCTGGGTTCCACTGATTTTTAACAAAGATTTGAGATTTTCAAATGAGTACAGGAGGAATAAATAGAAAAAAGTTAGGCTGGAAGAGAAATAAACTATATTTACTACCTAAGGAAAGTGCGAAGCAGCAAAGTAACAAAAGCCAAAAAACCCTTCTTGTTTAAAGCATCGCCAGTGGCTAGAGAGCAGAGGGCACGTCAAGAAGAGTGGGAAGCCATCACCCAGACAGCTGTGCGCTTCACAGCATGCTTGCTACGGGGCTTAGAACAGTTTACACAGGAGGGAGGAAAATCTTTGAAGATTTTCAGGAGGGGGAGAAAAACCAGTAGCATAAACCTGATCAAAGTCACATCTCCTTGCTTTTCTTAAAAGCTGCTCATTCTCAGCCTCCTGTAAACTGCTGTGCATTTCAATCACAAGAGTGAAGATGAAGACCACTGCATTTCCAGAATGAAGCAGTAGCGTGGTACCGCACTGGAGAATAAATAACCTGCAAGAACACTGTTTTGGGAGATGCCGCACACGAATGCTATGGGCCGGTCCTGGTCTAGGAAAGAAAGGATGAGTCAGAAAACAGCAGGTGCTCTCCCTGAAAATACTGTGGTTGGAGCTACTCATGCTGCTACCTCTACCTGTGCCAGCAGCTGCTATCAGAGGCAGGCAAGGGACAGCTTGGGTCTGATCACTCCAGGCAGGCATTTATCTCATAAGCTTTAGATTACTACCTAGGCTTATCTTAACTGACATGTGAACAACTAGTTGAGGATGCTGCAAAGATAAAACACTGAGTTGAAGCTGGAAGTCAAAATTCTCACCAATTTTGAGCCTTCAAAACTCCAGCAGCAAAGCAGAACAAAAAAACATTAAGTCTTACACCTGCTTTCCCCCCAAAATCCCATTGGAATTCATATTTCAAGTTACAAGAGATGTACTTACAGTCGATACAAGTTGCTTAAGAATGACACTGAATAAGCATTTGGTTATTTGGGAATGACAAAGGAGGTTTCATTTTTAATGTTCGTAAGTCATCCAAATTAATTAGCACTTTAAAATGGCAATGAATCAGTTCCTGAAATAATCTGTATTGGCTAAATTAATTCCAGTGAAGGGAGCCAATTTGCTGATTGTAAATTATCAGAGTCCCTGACTAGCTCCTGTGTCTGTTGTGTACCATTTATTAGGCTACTGGGAAACAAAGGATGGCTACTTTTCATCAGTGAACAAGATTACGGTCCTATTAAGTGACCAGCTTTATTGCGGTACAATCAGAGGTTTCTATTTAAAGAATTCAAGCCAGACATCATTAATAAACAAAGCTGAACGTTCAGAGGAAAGGAAAAATAAATGGAAGAAAAGCTCATTTTCTGAAGAGATGCACCAAAATCCTATTTGAAGGGAATATTTCCATCCTCTTAGATTAACAAAGAGAAGTTCAGAGATGCAAGACTAATTATGAAGATACTTCCATCATATGATAGTGCCTAAAGGCAACCTGAAACCCAGAGTCCCAGAGCCTGCTTCTTTCACTCGTGGCTAGATGATTGTTTTAAGACTCCCCTAAATTAAAATGACTTGAAAATCGACAACAAGGTGAGAAAACACATACATGGATTTCTGCTCTCCCCCGTCAGGCAGAGGAGATGATTTCATAGCACTGCCATGCCACCACTCTGAGAGCCTTCCTCCCAAGAGTGAGGAGACCTCTGCATCCACCCAGGAGGTACCACCATCCACCCACTCACTGCAGTGAGCTGACTTGGTTAAAGCCTGCAACACTGTTCTCAATTGATTTCCCTTCTTTACCCCTCTAAAAGAAAAATATATCTACATAAAGTTTCACCTAAGCTAATTTGCATGACATTCTCCTGCTCTTATCTGCATCTCCTCACTGGTATCAAAGCCTCAACATTTCTGCTTAAGAAATCTTTCCCTGGCTAACCTGCTTATCAGCAGTAATGAATACTCATGCAAACAGGTACAAAATTAAATGGCTTCTTTACAGTGATTATGACAGATTGAGCCATGCTTAATCTACATAATCAAATTGCTTCTGTGTTCAGTGTTAATACCTTTTTGCTGAACCTGGGAGCAGGTTCAGCCCTGGTTTCTCTTTTGACAGCTTCCTTCTGAGGAACACTAACCATGACCAGGAAAGGGGCTACTTGAGGTGCAATTATTTAACACAGCTGTATTAGGCACATCTTGAACTCTGCAATATGGCAAAGCAGGTCTGAACAAAAGGTGTTCCCTTTAGGGAAGGGGAAAACATCATGTAGGACATATAAGGGAAAATGAAGTACAAACCAGTCTCCTCCAGCTACTATCCGTGTAGCTAGACAAAACTAGAGTGACCCCCCAAGACAGAAAAAACATCTCTAACCACCTAGCTACAATGAGCTACTACCACTAGTATAATTTCCTCTCCTTATATGCAAGGGCATCATCTGCCTACACGCTAATGAAATAGAAGAATTATTTTCCAATCTCAAGACCAGAATCACGTTTCAAATCAAGCTGGCTAAATCTTGCCAAGGTGTCAGAAACAAAGGATGGCACAGGTACACTATAAAATCCTTGACTTGGGAAATAAAAGGTTTTGGTTCAAGGAAGGTTCTGAAATGCATCTCTGTGTCTAACTCGTGTTTTTCAGGTCACTTAGGCCAAAAGTGTCCTGAAGGTTTCTCTACTTTTAAATATTGATCCATTTTTAGATAAAATGAGAAGTGAGAAATGGTTTTCTCCACAAACTATAAATAAATACTATTTAAAAAACATTAAACAGCCTGTTTACCTTGTCCAAAACACAGCACCGAAAGAAGCAGAGCAAAGGTTTGCTTCCTGATGTACCTGCTGAGAGGTTTTTTGTTTGCTGTTTGGGGTTGTGGGCTTTTTGTTTTTTTTTCCCCCCCTGTCTTTTTCTTCCCCAAAGAGTCTAACAAAACTATTAGTTTACAAGCTAGGGCCTATTTCTAAACATCGCCTAAGAGTTGAAAAGTGAGTAAGCCTGATACAAAATGCTAATAAGTACTTAGGGAGAACAATTTCTCTCCCTCATTATGGCTTTGACACACATGGAAAGAAGGTGCCGGGTGGACCTCTGCGGTTGGAAAGGTGACAGCTCTAGCGAAAAGGTCCCTGCGTCTTCGTAAGCAAAAGAAAACCGACACAGAGGCAAGAAAAAAGATGGGTTCTGGCAAGGGCTGCTGGCACAGCTTGACTTTGGCTCAGGAGGAAGTAAAAGCTTGAATTACATAAAAATAGATGTAAGAAAGAATCAATGACATTTCATCTGAAAGTTTTAGTGAAGTTTTAATTAGGAGCTGAGATTCTGCACTTAAGTCCATAAAGTGAAGGCGTACATGTACTCGTGCTTCCCAAGATAACTGACAGATCTGAAACTTACTCATCTCATCTCAAAAGGTTAATTAAAGAACAATCCTTGAGAGCAACACCATAGGGAAACTGAGGAGAGCCTGCTCCACTGGGGAGCCCTGGGGAAAGACTGGCGTGCAGTGCCCGTGTCTCTCCCCTTGGAAACACTCCAGGTAGCAAACTGAAGCTACTGCCCAGTGACCATGGCATGGAGACAAGCGAGACTGCTTTGAACCAGCCCAGCAAGGCACAGAGAACAGCACACCCACAGCAGTATAAAGCTTACTCACCATGCTCCCTGCGGCTCTGGGGCAGGTTTCCCAGCCTGCGCTGGGCTCTGTGTTGCTGCTAGGCGGGAGCTGCTTTGATGCACACGCCCTTCAGCAGAGCAGGCGTGATCACCACCAGTGGTGAAAGGTAGGTGTGGTAACTCTTATAATTAGGAAACTAAGGCAGAGTGACTCACCCAGGATCAAAGTCTGCAATTAAGCCAGAAATAGGCTGTGGGTTCCCCCATTCCCACAGATGCTGACAGCACTGAGAGGCAAAAGCCTTCTCTAGTTCAACCAAGGACCATTAAAACACACGTCAGCTTTTAGGGAAGCCTGTATACATGAAGCTCATTTGAAAAATTTTATGCCAAATTTAAGAAACATTATCAAAATAGAGAATAAAAGTTTCATTGTTTGAGCAAGGCTTAGTGGACAGAAGTGACCTTTGGCTCTGCAGTAATTTAATTTCCTAGGAACATGAGCAAAGTCTCAATTAGGTCAGAGAGGACCGCTGTGCTGATACAAGAGGGAAGAGAAATGTGTGGCTGCATTGGTGAAGAGTACTTCTTGTCTCAGGGGGACTGAAGATACGGTGCAAGGAAGCATTAAAGACCTCTTGGCAAAAGCAAGCGAGGCAGCTTGCTTGGTATGTAAAGCAGGATGGCATACACCACAGGCAGAGGTAAAACACAGAAGCAAAACAGTTAGCCAGTGGCTCTCAGATCACAGGCAGCTTTTTGCTGCATTCTTTACAAACAAGAGCCAGGTACTGTGGCTGCCACAGGAGAAAGAGGCTAATTTAGAAAAAGCCCAGCGAAAAGCAGAGGAATGATGGGAGAAAAAAGATCAGAATAGCAATGGATTCTGAATGCTGCTTAATGGACTGAAGCCTGAATGTTATTTGGTACAATCTTGATGGGCCTGATTTAACTATTACATTTTTGCACAATATTTTTCATGCTGGTTATGAAGAATTGCTTGACAGCCCTTGGTGACTGCTCAAAAGTTTCTCAGTCACTTAAGCAGAAGGTCTATCAGAGTAAAGCACATTAATCGGAGAAAAGGCTGATAAGGAGCAGACGGCAACAGAAATAACACCAGGAGTGAGATATCACTGTTAACTCTGTTGCCTGTAGAAAAGCTGCACAGGAGGTCAGCAGGCAGGACAACCCAACATAGAAACACTGCAGTGAAGAGAGTTCAGGAAATGGTGTTTCTGGGCACACAGGTTCCCACAGCACATTTTTATCTAGCAGAAAGATGGATTACGCAACTTCTAACAGTCACTCTTCATCCGAGATGCGACATCTGTGTATACCAATTCCTCCTAAATCGCCAGCCAGAAAGAAGCTGGGGACCCTACATCACTTAGTCTCATGCCCACCAGTCGATCACAACAGCCCACTTTTTACTTTTAAATCAAAAGTGCAATTTCAGACACCGGCTTTGTTTTTATTTTGATTCAGAAGCATCTATCTGAACTAAGTTTATGCCAGTGACAACTGAATCATAGTTGTGGGGGCAGTTTTTTTCATACAGAAACAGATTGGTAGACATTACCCTTCCAAAGCACTATCTTTGTGAATGCAACATCTCAGGACATCAATTAGGCAACGTTCCACTTCAGCTACTTGGAAGACTGTATTTAGGATGAGCTCCTCTCTCCTGCCCCTCCCAACAATCCCATTATGTATCTGATCTGCAAACCTTTGTACATACAAGAGAGTTACTTGCTCAAGGTTTTTTTGGTTTTGTGGTTGGTTTTTTTGTTTGTTTTTTTTTAATGCAAGGTTTTCAAGAGAACTCTGAATTTAAAAGTAACGTTTTGTTCTCCAGAGCAGCCTCGTGCCGAAAGGCCACTCTCACAAAAGCTGCGTCAGGTCTGCCTGCAGCATTAGTACACATGCTACGTATATGAATTAAGTGTCACTGAACAGTCATTGAGGTGACTGCAGCGCGGGCTCGCCTCCTTTATGTACCTGCACATCTAAACACAAGGGCTGTATTTCAATGAGCAAGCCCATACAGACACAGTAACATTGAGATAAGGCGACACAGTATCTGCAGGTGCCTGCATTAAAGCAACAAAAGAAACCTGCTAATGCACCCAGAAAAAACACTAACTGCCAGAAATACAATGCTGCTTTTGGGATTTCAGATGCCAAGCATAGAAACTCAAACACCCAAGTGGACGAGTTAAGAGCAGCACAGTCCCTTCTCCTCCCGCATTCCCCAGCGTTTCAGTCACCCTGCAGATCTTCATGTTCTCACGCCAATCTGCAATACCCTTAAACAGGAAAATACCAAGTGCAGTCAAACCCTCAGCAATGCTATTTCATGAGAAAGCAGGAGGCATTCCTTTCGCACCCGGCTGGATGCCTGAGCAGAAAGCTTACCCCATCTGGTAGTGCCCTCCAGCACACAGCACTCACAAACTCATTTGTGTCATCTTCTTTCCGGTCCTTGTCCAGGACACTTTTGACTGTATCAAACTTGAACGTCAGCAGTGTCTTTGAGAGGCCCTTATAGTACAGGTAAAGGGAATTATTTTCGCTTCCTAGAAATAAAAAAATAAATATACAAGATTAGGTTCTGGTAGCAGGCACAGAAATAAGGTTTCTTTGCTCTTTCATTGTTTAAGACAAGACCAGACATTTCCTCCTTGTAGTTATCATGCTCATGGTACCTTGGCAACTGGGAGTCCTCCACAGCAGACTTTCACAATGCTTAATAACAGAACCAGGTTTTATTGAGACAACAGCAATATGCAGTGCATTTGCAAAACATACAGGGTCCCAACCATTCCCCACAACTTTGTTCGGGCAGAGCAGAGCATCTACGCTACCACATGAAACACTGCTACACCCAGCCTACTCAGTGTTACAGCTCTGAGGCAGGTAGCACTGTCACAGTTTTGCTTGCCATAATCAAGTACGACAATTTGGTCTGTGGAGGTTTAAGTAAGAGAGACTAGATAGTGTGCACGCTTTATTTAGAAATCCATCCCAATTTCTGCCTTGCAAACCGTACAGAGATCAGAGTATACACAAGCTAAGGTCCTTCCTTCAGTGCTGGCACAGCTGTCCTGCTCATCCCACAGCAATCAGCCTGTCATTGCTTTCCCACCAAGACCTGTGGATTTACAGAGGTTCAACAGTCCAACTTAAGCAGTGAAAAGACAGAGACCACCAAAGGGGTAACTGCTTCAGGATGATTTAGTCTTCTAGGGAGCTGTTCACAATGAGGGCGTTAGTGCTTCGCAATGCAGAATGCCAAACCAAGTGACAAAGTACAGGACCACTCGTGTGGTCTATGCTACTGCCTTTCCTCAGAAAGATGCATAAGGATGTGTCAGTTAATAAACTTGAAAGACATAAGTGATATCAACAGTGGCTACGTTAGGAGTTGACCTTTGGTGACAGCAAGTCTGAATCATCATCATCTACAAAGAACTCATCTGAAATGGGGAGAAAACCAAGTACAGACCCCCTTAGGTCAGTGCTCCTTATGCCATTCCCTGGGAAGGGAAAGAAGGTGAAAGTTCAGAATAATCCTCTATTAAAACACCCATGCAGCTATGTAGCACAACTGCTGGTGTGCTTTGCAACTGGAGAGGCACCAACTCTGAGGAGTCCCATTAGCATTTGTCAGGATGGCTGCTCTACTCACCACAGGCGATGTAGTCTCCATTGGATGCGAGCCCTACGAAATTCTTCTCGTTGATGTGACCCTTGAAGGAGCGCAAGCAGTGAGGCTTCCCTACATTCCACAGCTTCAGCTGACTGTCTGTTGACCTGAAAACAATACCTGAAGTTACCCTGCTGCCATATGGCAGGCACTCCTCGCTTGCGGCCCTGCTCCTTAACACCCCACTTGCAATGTAAACATAAGAAGTCTTAGTGCATTCCACTTCCAATCATATGCAACTCATCCTGAGCTCAGAAAGGTATCACGTTATTTTAGAAGCCTGTCAAAACACATTACATGTTTGAATAAAAAACTTCCCCTAAGTATTACTCTTCTGTTCTCCTATCAGTTACAGAGTCTTCCACTTAACTGTACAGCCTTTGGGCCATCACTGCCTCCTCCAGATCCTCACAGATCCAGGACACAATGAATTTTTTGTTTGTTTGTTTTTTTAAACTTCTACAGCATAGACAAAATCTGTTCCCTTCGCTGTGCTGGCTACAACTGTCATTCACGCCTTTACAGGACTAGGTAGGTAGCAGCCTCCTCCCTCTCCAGCTACCCTGAAAGCATGTTCTCCTCCTCCTGCACAATACCAAGCAGCAGCATATAAAAACCTGTGGGGGCTCAGAGTTGCTATTAGCATTAAATTGATGTGGTTTTCTCATGCGTAATTGAGACTGCATGGATACAGATCTCAAACTTCCACTTTTTTTCACCTTGGCAGCAAAGCTAAATATTACTTTTAAAAATATACAAACTCTGTTGGGATTAAATCAAAATTGATGTTTTCCATTGTTCCCCCAGATGCAAACATACCTGCCTTCAAAATATTTTTCTGTTTACTGTGAGCAAACATTTTCCCTTTGGCAAAAGAAAGGAGGTGGAGGTAGTCTCCTCTGCCTGGCAGAGCTCAACTGAAATAGGAAGATCCCAGGTTTCTGGGAAACACAGGATTAATTTCTTCCCCCAAGCCGGAGAGGACACAAGCCCCTCTCACTTGCCAGGCATTACTCTCTAGCAATCGCCAGGCTCCGATATTCTGGCACTCACTAAGTTACAGCAATACACTCCAAAGTAGGTAAAGAAACACTGACGTGGTGGGACCAGAGCCTCGTGAAGCCACCCTTGAGGAAACAGGTAGTACTGTTCCGATCTTAAATTTGAAAGAGATTGGGAACAGGACCTGTCAGCCTCCTGAGTGGAAGGAAAGGGAGGCAGGTAACACTCCCCTCTTACGAGTCACATCACCCAACCTTGCTGCTTTCTGAATATTAAGAACTGAAGGGGGAAAAAACACACAATATCCATCAGATATTACCAACGATATAACAAGTTAGCCCTGCACCAATGACACATTTACCTAAAACTATAGCACACAAGAGTGGAGATGCACCTCGTGCTATACTGCAAAAACCTTATCTCAGCCTTCAATGACAGCTGGAATGACAAAGGAGCGATAAGGGACCTGCAGCAAGATTTGTTAGTCATTTGTAATAATAGTATGAGGTCAGAATGGAACAAAGGTATGAACTTTATCTTTAATAGTGTGACTTAAGCAGAAGTGCTTTCTTCATCCCAGGTCTTGACAAAGGGGGGCCATAAAACAGAGTATTCAGTTTCTCTGCCTGATGCTTGTTCCACATCTGTCCCTGCTCTATGCTGCTGCTCACTCTCCCTTCACTTCTCTTTTCCTTACCATCACAGTAGCAGCATAGCTCATAGAAAGGGCAAAAAGGTATATACTATTGCATTTTTGGCCCACAAGTACAGGGAGGTGCCTTCTGTGCTATTAGGGCATCTGTATTTTTGAAATGCTGCTTTTAAAAGCTTCAGAGTTGCCTGGAAACTAAACTTTACTGAAGGCAGGGTAAAGCAGCAAAGACTAATCCCTGGTCTACAAAGCTGTCAGATTCCTGTGACAGCTTCTGCTATTAGCTAACCCATCAAGACGACCTCATATATATAGGCACTTAACCTCTATATTTTAGTAGCATACATTCTAGATCTCTTTATTAAAGTAAAAACACTTAAAGTCTATTACTAATGGAATGCTTTTACTGTTAACAAATTCCCATCAAGCTCTAGCCATGTTTGCATTGCTTAGGATAAGCATGCCATAGAAGAAGAAAGTTATCTGCCACTGGACCACAAGGAGAGGAAGAGGCCCTTGATGCTGCTGGTGTTACACTGCTCTTCTGGTTTCATACCCCCTCCAAAAAAATATCATGGATGTGCTGCTCTGTTACATCTGTCTCTCTGTAAATCAGCACTGCAATCAATGTGTTGCGCTAAATACCAGGCAGTTCTGAACACCCTTGAGGTCAAAACCTAACTCTACATGGCAAAGTAAATCAATGCAATCTCTAAAACAGCTTTAGCTAGAAATCTAGAGCATCTGAATATACATATAAATTTTTTCTTAAAGGAAATCAGTGCTTGATTTTTGGAACTGCTACTGCTGTCTCCATTCCTCAATTTGCAAAAGACAGACATGAAAAATAACCTATTCTCTCTCACGTTTCTTTCTGTTCACGCGGAAAAAGATAGGTGAACCCTCCAGTTAGTCCCCTCACCCTGTTGCTGCCTGTCCAAGCCTGACAGCTCTATTGATATTCCTCCCAGGACTGTGGGATAAGCTTTCTCAGATGGTCGACTCAAGCAAGACGGGGCCATTCTGTCCTAAAATATCCCATGAATGATGCTCCACTTGATCATGGCTGTAAAACATTCCCAACCTCCTCCTGCTTCCATTAAACACTTTCTTCTTACCCAGATTTGGTTCAAAGCATTAAATTTAATTCTCTCTGTGTTCTAGGTATGAATTTGCACCCTTATAGAGTTATAATGTTAATGGAAATAAGAAGAGAGGAGCTGATTAAATATAAACAGTACCAGAAGCCACTAGGGAATTGCCCATCACGCAGCTCAGCTCAGAGTAACTCACTAGGCAGCCTTGAATACACCTTAAAATGCTCTGCTTTGGCTCAAGGTTTCTAGAGCAAACTGTGAAAACACAGGACAGAGCCAAGCTAGATAATCATCGGCTTGGTATGAGGCAGCAGGCATACTTTCTGGGACCAGATCTACCCCTGTGATCTATCTCTGTTGCCCTTGGGTGCTATACACAAGCGTGTTGAGATCAAAGATTTCCCTGCAGCACCCCAAGGCTGTTTGCATTTTCCCCACCATGTAAGAGGGGCTCACCTCTACCTTATTGAAGAGGCTTGTAGCCAGTCTTTCAAACCTTTCACTATGTGATCTGACAGACACGCTTGTTCCCAAGTGATTGAAAATCTACCTAGAACTGAGGCAGTCGCATCTGGCCATGTAACTGAACAGAAGCTGTAGAATATTATTCTTCAGGGTCTCCATAGCAGACCTTATGGTCTACCCTGGCTGAAAAGCTGCACACCATTTGGACCACAAAACACAACTTCTTCTTGTCTAGTTTCTAACCTAAGTATAATCCTAAAAAGAGCCTTCACAGAGCAGATTAATAAGTTACCAGAGAACATGTCAGTCAGTCCTACTCAAGTTGCTTTCAGGCTGTGGCTAAACCTCCTCTTCAGACATAGCAGTACCATTTGATCATTTCTGTCACTCATCAGCTGTATTTTACTGCAGATTACTATCCTCAGGGCTCTGCCACCAGCCTTCTCTACAGCAGAGCTCTGGTCCAGAGCATCCTCAGCACACACAGCACTTTGTAAAAGGAGAGTCCACCGCAGCTTCCCAAAGTCAGGGCTTGTGGTCAGGAGCTGCATCTAGTTGCCTTTGTATTTCTCTTAAGCATTTTAGCTCCACAAGACAGAGCAGAGCCAAGCGGCACCAGGAATGAATTCTATTTTTGTCTTAGAAAAAAAGCAACGATCTGCTTCCCAAAAGCACAGCAACTACTAAGCACACCCACCCACACAGGTGAACTTGCATGATGGCCCTAAAGAGTGCTGGAAAGCACGGGCTGCAAAGTTTTTAGCCTACATAAAAGGCAATACTTACGCAGAGACAATTTCTTCCCCGCTCACAAATTTTGCGTAGGAGACTGCCTTACGATGCCCTTTGAACACCATGATTGGCTGCTTAGTGTTGCGAAGATCGTAGTAGTGAACACAGTGATCTGGAGACGAGAAAGAAGAGAGACTTAACCAGACAGGAAGTATGCACGGGACCTCTAATAGACAGCTCACGAAAGTCCTGCCTGCAGCTTCCACATCTCACTTAAAGCCTCATCATAAACACCACAGCAGAGGAGTGTTTAAGTAGGCTTCTTGAAACAGCCCCAAAATTCAGCCTGTAAAGGTCCACGCACCCTTTCAAAGAGTCAGCAAAGGGAAAAGGAGCAACCACAGACGCGTGTACATACATGCATCCTCCCGCAAACCCCATTTGGCCCCTAAAAGGACTCTTGCCTCTCCTGCCTGACTTCTTGGCTCCCTGCCTGGCCACTCTAACTGCTTTTTCTAATTCCCTGCACCCCTTTCTCTTTCCTCAGTCTGTCCCCTCTTGGAAAACTGTTGAAGAACCCTAGGCTAAAAACTCAGTCTGTTTGCTGCTTAAATGGGATCATGGAAATTGGGGATTATATTTCTCATGCTTACCCTAAATAGGTAACCTCCATACTTTTGGGATTTTTGCTTCTCTCTTTTGATTTTAGTACCAATCAAGAGACCTAGCATTTCTGCTAGCGACAGAACAGACTAAATTCCAGTTCTTCTCAAGATTTAATTCACCAATGTGCTGCAATGCCACAGCCACATAAAAGGGATCGCAACAGAATTAACAATACATATTATTTTCTGTACAACTAAGTGTCAATTCCCCAAAAAACAGAAAAGTAAGAATAGAAAACCCCACAAGACCCAAGCCTCAAACACCCCCAGCACTCTTTCCAGCTCAACAAGGTTAATAAGCGTTTCTGTTCCCGACTTTCAGCCTTTCATGTTGAACTTAATTTAATTATCCCTTGCTATTCTGGAAGCGCAGGGAGGGAAGGCCACACGCGCAAGGAAACAGAGCTGGACGCCTTTCTCACCAAGCAACTGTGATACCCAAACGTCAGCTGAAAACTGCTCTGACCCTCCTCCCACTGAAATAACACCCCACCAATGGAAGTTTATCACAAAGATTACATGGAAACGAATTTAAATGCCAATAGCTACAGTTATTTTTGTATTTGCACAGCGTTTCATAGCAGGGCTCTCAGCCGTACAAACAACACCCAGCTGTCTCAAAATCCCATGTGGTTTGAGAGATAACTGGATTTACATCGATCAGGCTACAGCAACTGCCATCAGACCGGCAAGGGTGGCTTCTCACCTGTATTAATGGGCTAACTGGTGGCTGTGGCAGGGATGTGTGTGTGTGTGCTGTGTCAGAAAGGTAAAATGAGGTGAGCAAGCAAGTCACTTTCCCCTTTAACTGCTTCCAGCATCTTGCTCTCTGCATAATATGATGGGTTTGGAGACTTCTCTGGGAAGAGGCTTCTGGCTCTCTCCCTCCTGGCCATGTAAAAGCAGACGCTCCAAGCAGCCACACCAAGTTTTCTCTACCACTTACACCAAACTGTCAAACTATCCAGTTGCGTTGAAACCTAGCAGCTATTGTGCCAATGCTGCTAACACTGAAATGCTGGGAACTGCTGTACCCCCAAGCACTCTTTAAAATGCTCCTGTTTCTTCTACCTCCAAAATAGCACCCCTCCAAACAGCCAACGCTATTGACCAAAATCCCAGAGTGTTGCTACCATATGGGCATTTTAATTAGCTTTAGAACAAGATGATGTTGCAACAGGCTTTTCAATAAACAGGCTAATTTTCAAAAGGACTTTGAATTCAGAGTTAACACTCCTTTAACAAGATTTGGGCATCCTGGTCCCTTCCACTTCCCTGAAAGCTTAAGCCAAAAAATTCCACAGTTTCTCATCTGGCTAGTGTACTTGCTGCAGGAGCTACGAAACAGTTAACTGGCAATTATTATTTTAATGAGC
This sequence comes from Scopus umbretta, assembly GCA_013400535.1. NCBI lineage: Eukaryota > Metazoa > Chordata > Aves > Pelecaniformes > Scopidae > Scopus > Scopus umbretta. The sequence goes on from VZTL01054047.1 coordinate 21,123, forward strand.
AGAATTACTCTAGCAAGGCTTTCTATTAGGACCCAGTTAGTGGGTAAGCCTTTCAAGCCTATTTTTGCTCACAGTTTCAACCTCTTCTCCAGCTGGCCCATCATTAGGATACCTTTTGAGCACCAGATTTCATCCTTCAGAGTGTGGCAGGGAAAGGGGTACCTGCAGATGGCTGCGTGTGAGCAGCTGGAGCAATGCAGAGAGGAAAGAGCTAGAGCAGGAAAGACAAGTCCATTTGCAGAGCAGAGACACAAAGTTACATTCACCTTCTAAATATCACAATAAACAGCTCAAAGCCTGCCGGCATCTGGCCCCAGCACTACATGTGCCTCTTGGCTTGGCAGGGCAATCAATCACTGTCTGCTCTGATCACAATGAGTCTGAGGGGATGGGCAAGGCCAGTGGGTTCTAAAATTAGCCACTTAATTATTAATTGATTATTTCAGCAGCTGAAATGTTGGTGCCCGATTGAGGTTTTTTTTAAATTCAATTGAAGCAGCTATTTTTAAGTAGATATATGAAGACAAATGTTCAGTGCATTCATTAAAATCAGAACAGGTGGTCATGTTTTACAATTAAAAAGATACTCTCTCTTGTAGGCCATATGGACTTTCCGAAAACATGATAAAAATGCCATCTGCTGAGGAAACAGAGAGCCCAAAAATGAAGCTAAATGAGAAAAATACAACTCCCAGGTACCCCAGCAGCAGCCTCGCCTGGTGGAGTTTGATGACCTGAAATTGTCTGTGACTGGCAGCATCCTGGGTACACCAGCAGGTCCAAGGCAAGGTGCTCTCGAAAGCTCAGAAAACAAATTAATCTTAAGAGCCAGCTGAAGGTAAGGAAAATAAGAGTGGGCATGGAGGAGAATCAAACACTTCCCAAACTCTGCAAGAGCCCGTAAGCTCAGCCAGCATCCCACTGCTGGCTCCTGCCCTCGGCATCCCTGGAAGACCACAGGGCATACTCAACCACTAACCAGCAATGCACAGGGGTATTTGCTTCTTGTTTTGCTCCTCAAACAGGAGCATTAAAATCATCATTCAGCAGTTTTTGGAGATCTACAGTTTCCACCCTGACCAGAAAACTTACTTAGAACAATTTCAACTTGGAAATGACATTTCCACAGTTAAAAGCCTCATGCCTAACCCTTCAGCAGCAACAGCTCACTGCTTTACTTTTTCTTTTGCATTCAGGCTTAACTGAAATATAGATGAGATAATGGGAAAGAACATGTATATATACTATAACAAATTAAACACTCTGAAGCAATTCTCATCTAGTTCAATGTCACTGCAGAAGCTGAGCACGATGGACTTCTGCTGCTGTGCCTTCTGCACTCAAATGTTTGCTGGCAGGCCATATTTGATTATATATGGTGGGGTTTTTTTTTGTTTGCTT
>VZTL01054052.1:0-36895 GCA_013400535.1 Scopus umbretta
CTGCCCCACGGCCGGGGACGGGGCAACGCCAGGGACCCTGCGAGGGCGCGGGAGCGAGACGGCGACCGGCTCCGGAGCGGGGGACAGACGGACCCAGGCTGCTGCCCACGGGCACTGACAGCAGCGAGGGAGGGCACCCCCCCCGCGCCCACGTGGGACCGTCCAGAGTAACAGGGGGAGGCACACGCCGGGGCCCTACCAATGCAGGGCGGGGAGGAACCCCCCATCCCGCACGGGCGGCCCCACCGTACTGAGACGGGGGTATCTCCCACCCCGCCCGGACTGCCCCACTGCTCAGAGAGGGGTATCCCCCACCCCGCGCGCACGGCCCCGCCGCAAGCGGGGAGACACAGCCCGGCCGGCGCTGGGGCGGGGGAGGCACCGCGCCGCACCCCTCCCCACAGCCGCCCCCTCAACGCCTCCTACCTGCGTCCCTTACCGGCGCTGCCCCCGCCGTGCCGCCGCTGAACGGCGCATGCGCGCCCAGCGGCCTCCCGACCCCGCCCCGTGTCTGGCTCCGGCCCGAGGCCATCTTGCGTCCTGGCAAGTGAAGCCGCCCCCTCCCGGCCGCCATCTCGTGTGAGGTCAACGCGCCGGCTTCCTCGGCCGCTGCATTTGCATTAGCCCCGCCCCTCAGCGAACAGGAGCCGCGGCGGGGACCGGGTCCTTGGGGCCCTTCTAGCCAGAGCAGGCCGGCTCCTCTATGATCCACCCGGCTCGCGGGGCGCTTGTCGCCATGGAAACGTTGCCGGCGGGTGGACACCGGGCGCGGCCGGGCGGGGCGGCGAAGGCCGACGTCGGTGTTCGTCATCAGCTACTCACGCTTACCTCTCGGGATTCAGCTTACTTCATGTTGTCCCAAATCTTTCAGAAACGAGAGACTGTCCTTTCTTATTTACTGGTGCTCTCTCACAGAAGCAACTCCCATTTCTGGCATGCACATCACCTTCCACCTCTCGGCACAGCGGTTGCTCCCATCCAGCTGGTCACAAATTTCACCAGGGAAAACTGAGGTGAAAGCCCAATTGCTGCATTCAGAAAAGTATCACTGCATCCTAGTACTTCCCAATATTTTTTGTGTATTTGACTTACTAGCAGCTTCCTGAACAGGTCATTTTTACAAATTCGCAGAAGACAGGCGATTAATAGCAGTCAACAGATTTTGTAATTAAAGAGTGATTTGTAGGTATTTAGCTTCAGCTATTGAGATCACCTGAAGCAGAGCAGGCATTAAGCATCCCCAGGTAGCATGCCCTGCTGCTGACCTTACAGACAGAGTCGCCCTCGTTAAACCTGTGGGGATTCGGACCTGTAAAGGCCCATGACAGTGCAGGTGCTTACAATGAGGTAGTGCTGATGGGAGCCATTTGTATGGCTTCTTAATTGCAACCTACCGAATGAGCAGTGAGTATAAATATCAGCTTAGCTGTCTGTAGCTGAGTGTGAATGAAGAAAAAGTTTTGGAGGGGGAAGTGAAGAAAAAGTAGGGTTTGTTTTCAAAGCACTTAGTGGTGGGCTCTTCTCCGTGCTATTCAGTCAGTTGCTTTAAATTTAACAGTAGTTCTTTCAGCATTGTTAACAGTGTTTTTGCTGCTTTGAGGAAGAAACTAAAGTTTTGGTGAGTGAGTGCTTTTGAGGTTTTTTTTTCATGCTGGCTTCATGTGCTGACTTTAGCTGTTCCTTTACCTCCGTTCTCTATCCTTGCTATGTGCAAGTTTTTATATTCAAGTTTACCTGGTTGTTTTTTTTCCATAGGGCTTCTCGGTAGCTAAGACCTGTACCTTGCATTAGTTTTAGTAGCCTTGTCCATAGACGGCTGGGCTTAAAGTTACCTGTCTGAGCATGTGATGTAACTGTTGAAGGAATGAGCTTCCTGTTGCTTTCCTTGGATACAAAGGCATGTTCAGACAGGTATTGCAGCCCTGGTTGGTTACTACGGGAAAGCTTGCGCAAGGTGTGTATGCGGTATCTTAGTGTGTCTCCTGGCTCTGTATGTGTCATTGAGGTTACGTCAGTGAAAAGAGGCTGTAGAAAGCAAGCTGCTTTCTTAAGACCAGGTTGTGTATCCTACTGTTTCTTGTTCCTCAGTTAAGGGAAGGCATCATCTTGTCTGTTTTTTCCAGGATGTGAGTACATGTGTGCTGAATAAATGTCTGTCTCTGCTTTCTGCACTTATGACTAAAGACTTGTCTATGTCAGAACATCTTACCAGTTACAATGGCAAAACAGTACTAGTGTTAGCTTAAATGTTTGTAGTAGTAGCGTACAACTGAGGTGTTCTGCACTTTGCTAGGCTTTTGGAAACGCAAATGCTTAAATCCCTCTGGAGGCAATGCTGCTTTCACCCTGGCACATCTGCTCTTTTGTTTAATAGATGCAAGTCTATATGCAGTAGTGCAGCTCAGTTGGGGCATTGATTCATGCCAGCACTCCAGCCTGTAAGTTTCCTAGCATCTCCTGCTTGCGAAAGATACAAATGTAAATTGTTAATGTTGTGTGATAATAGGCTTTAAATGCTTTAGTCTGGAAAAAAATTACATAGAAGGGCTTCTCTGAGTGATTGTGTTCTTGAAAACACAAGATTGTCTCTTGCTTCCCATTAAAATAAAAATCAATAATGCTACTTGTAAGCTATGTTCTGTATTGTCTAAAGACCGTAACAGAAGGTAGTTGGATTTTTTTTTTTAAAAGTATTACAGAGTTGTAGATCAGCAGACACTGCAGCTGTTTGCCTTGGGGGATGCAATAACAGTAGTATTCTCATGGGTAATTCTAGCTCAGATGCTTGAACTTAAGCTAGAAATACAGTGTGTGTTGCTATTGTAACAGAAGGCATTCTTACACACTAAAGCGATGATATGTAATACAACCTCAAAGTCTGGATAGTCTGTTTCTTGCCATGTCCCACCTTTTTGGGGTGTTGATCCCATGGGAAGATCTAGTACAAGTGTGTAAGAAGTTATGTCTTCCTTGCTTCTAAATGTACATCCTAGATGAAGGATGCACAGGAATGGGATCCAAGCGTAATTAAAACACAAGTAGTTAAAATGCAAATGGTCTGCTGTGACATTGGGCACTAGTGTGTGTCAACACTTAAAAGAAACCCACTGTGAACATGAAGCCCCTGTAAAGAACCAGGCTGCGTAACCAGCTAAGGCCTTTGGAGGATACCAGGAGACTCTCCCAAGAACACTTCAAGGGCAAAGACTTGTAATCAAGCAGCTGAGGGGGCGGGATGCTGTGAAAGCACAAAAACAGTGTGCAAGATGTCATGCTCTGCTATGCAAAGTGTCTGTGTGCAAGATAAGAAAGCGCCTGCAGGTAACTGGAGATAGGCATAGGGATGGAGATTGAAGTAAAATGATTTGTCTTGGAGCGTGCAAACAATATATAACCAGGGGGAATCAGGTAATTATATGGGTGTCTGAAGCAACTCTTGTGGGGTAGAACCTTGCAGTGCTGTATCAGGAATACCACATCAGGCTGAGATTGCCTAGGTCATGATATTGGAAACTCCAGACTTGGTTATGGATGTAGCACAATTGAGACCAATGGAGAAGAATAATTAAGGATGGGTTGTCTTTTTGGGAGGAGACTGGCTGGAGGAAGGGAGGCACGAGCATGGCAAAAACGTGAATCCTGAAATTAGAGAGTAAGTCATAAAATGAGATGAAAAAATGAAGGAAGGTAGGATCAGCTGACCACAAGAGTGCAGACATCTACAGATGATAGTGAAGCCTGAGGACCCAAACCCACTGGGATGCTGGTGTGATGCTCCTTGGACAACCTGCTGGACTCTCCATCAGGTCTATGTTGGAAAGACTTGGTGTGGGAGGGCAGAGCAGCAAAGAGTGGTAGGCTTGCACCCTGGTACTAAGTGGTGTGGGAGGGAAGGGTGACACACCTGTAACATGATAGTAGTCATATGTGGTTCATAAAACTTGATTAGTAGCTTCATAGTTGTGTGCAAAATGATATAAATAATCATGAGGTACTAGCAGTGTGTTAATGAGGTTATTGATCATTCAGTTGACCTATTAGTGTGATTGATTGATAAAAGTTAGTCTTTCGAGTTGGTTGTCTCGAGACTGCAATCTGAAGGGGAGTAGCTGGGCAGAAGTGATAGCTGGGGGCTTGTCCAGGATCTTCCAATTCAGAAGCTTGAGCTAACTGACACTGAGACCTTCTGTTTGAAAAAGAGGGTGTGTGGATGGAGATGATGGATAATAGATGACCTCTTGAGTGAGGGGAGGAGGGCATCTGTGCAGGCTGTGTTTGAACATGGAGGGGATCCTTAGGACTGTGAACACTATAAAGGGCAGATTAAAATATGCTCAATTAAAGAAAACACCAGCATCTAGATAAAGAGCCATCTCTGGGAAAGAGTTTAGATCAGCAAAAGGTGGCAGCTTTTGGTAGGGCAGGCTGGGATCCTGAGATATGGGGCAGAGGGACTCGAACCTCAGGTGAGGGAGACCTGATGCAAAGGGTGGCTGCAGTCGTTACTAGGAAGATGTGACTGGTGGTGCTGGGAACTTTAGCAACACAAGTTATGCCATGGGGAAAGGAGGACATGTCAAGAAAGGAGAAAGCTTGGAGGGGAAAAAAAGAGGGGTGGGGTGTGTGTGTCCGAAATCTAAGCTTTGGTGCAGCAGACATCTCTACCCAAGGAGAGGCTGGAGGGGTGACAGTGTCAGGATCACCTTGGCAGCAGACAGCGGTGGCTTCCAGACCCCTGTCTGCTGATGCAGTGACCTTGTAGTAACAGTCACCATGTTTTATTCTTGGCAGTGCAGCTGTTTCAGACCTGCTGTGTTATCCGGCAGCTGCAGTGAGAGTAGGCGGAGTGGCGGCTCCAAACCTCTCTGTCAGCAGTGAGTTGCATTTTTGACTGCTATTTGAGCAGAGTTATGCAAGGGGGTGGTTTTTAGATCATTGGAGTCAAGTAAAGACTTGCTCTGTGATGACTAGGGCTTTTCCTGGTGTATTGACCTCATACAGAGTCTTGGCTTTGCACAGGCCTCAGAAATAAATCCCAGACTCGTACCAGACTTCAGTGCTTTCTGGGAATGTCGCTTTGAATAGCTGAAACAGATCTACTCCCTCTTCAGAGGGCCTGTGTAAGGGGTGGCTGACTGTAATACGCATTAGCTGCTATTTCCGCAGTTACCAGTGCCAGCTGGAGCTCTTTTCGTCACGGTGCACTAGTAATACCAGAGTTCAGAGGGAACAGTGTGAGGATTGGGGTCTCCTTGGCTTCACAATGAAATCTTCCCCCTTGTTTGAACTTAAGAGATTGTTCATGGCACAAGAGCTGGGAGTGGTTGTGAGCCTGCCTGTTGGAGGGGAGCATCAAGTACAGTAGGCTTTGCATGAATGTCCTCTCAGCAGGGTTGCAGCTTGCTCCCCTCTGGAGAGAGTTGGTGTACCTGAGGTCCTCCTGGCTGTCCATCCCAAAAGGAGCTCTGGTATCAGCTGTGCTCATAATACCTCTTTCAGCTGGCTTGGGCAGCTGTAAGAATTCGGGCAGTGAAGTAGTTCCTGATGGAAAGGTCCCTCCTCTGGTGTGGGGGGAGGCTGGGTCAGATCTCCAGCATTGCTGGAGAATGTTCTTCAGGCTGGGTGAGTGGTGTGGGGAGGGGAAGGGGATGAGGCTGCTTGCAGAACTTCAACAGGTGCCACTTGTACCACTCAACATCCTAGAGGAGCAAATATGTATCTTCCTGGCTGAAGAGCCCTGTAGGCCAGCATTTTTGCATTCTTCAAAGCCTACAGGCCAATGCCCTGCTGCTCAGGTCTGCTCCATGATCCTTACCCGTGTTCACCAAGCTAAATTTTTGTTGGATGGGTTCAGAGATGAGTGGGTGAAGGAATTGGTCCAGTTTGGAAACCTGGGCTGGTCATCCTGCTGCCAAGGTGAGGGTGTCGCCCCTCAGCTGCTGTTCCTGCCCAGCGCTGTACCTCGGGGGCAAGCAGGGGGGCCCACAGCCACCTCTGTCTGTCCACTGCCCTGTGCTGCTGCCTTCTTTGATCTTGCCAAGATAGCTCCTCTTAGTACAAATGTGCAAAACTGTCTGGATTGCTGGATTTCTCCTGTTTCTACTAACAGTGTGTCACACTTTATCTCTCAAACCCTTTCTACCTTGTAGCTTCACTGCTCTTTGGAGAGTCATTAAGCTTTCAAAGTACCTGCTCTTCTCTGTGAAGCCCTTTTCTTTTGTGGGATGTTTTCAAGCTGCTTTCAGTATTAGTTATCTTCCTATACATGTTACCACTAGACAGCACAAGGGAGCATGGCAAATACCTTTTCTGAGAAGCTGAGGCTGTGTGTTGTCCTGCCTCGCCAAACTTTCCATCTAGAAATATCTGAGAGGATAAGTGTAAGGAGACACTGGTGTGTAATAGCTGCCGAGCTCCCGGTATGCAGTGCCAGCTTGGTCTGCAGGAAGCGGGTTATTGCTACATGCACCATGGCTTTACAGAAAATGAATTGCATGCAGAAATCTGTGACCATGGTGACACTTGAGGCTCAGGTCTGAAGCAGACTGCTTCTCCTGAGCTGGCCTGCTGTGCTGCCTGAGTGTGGGAGCTGGGAGGCTGCTGCCCTTGTCCAGGCTGTGCTCTGTGCAGCTGGAGAAGCTGCAGGGGTGCAGTGTGTGCATAGGAGCAGGGCAGAAATGGCCCCACTTCATCTCAGCCCACCATGTAGCATCCTTCTCCCTTTCTAAATGCTATGAGAGCTGCTCTCTTCCAAGGCGTTAGCCCTCCCCTCAGGCTGTGCTGGGCTCTGCCTGGCAAATAGGAGGTAAGACCTGTTCCCTGCTGCCCTGGTTTGTACTGCTGTTAATTGGCTACTGCCTTGTGGCACCTTGTTGTACTAGGTGTGGTGTAGTAACCTCCTGTGGAAGGCTTTAACACTCCTTAGAGTGCTTTGCTGGGACAGTGTAGGTTTGCTTTTCTCTTGGAGAGTGCAGCAAAAACCCATGGTGCTGTTTTACCTGAGGGGGAATGACAAAATCCAGAAGTGCTCCCATGCTTAAGCAGCACTGGTGTGGGAATCTGCTCCTACAGATAAAAATTAAGGTCTGAAAAAAACCCAGCTTGTAATGATCTATTGCACTTTCCTTGAATTCCTGTGTTGCTGCCAGGCGTGTCTGGCTGAGTGAGAGCATCTTCTTCAGGAAGGCAGCCAAGGACCTCTGTTGTGAGGATTGGTAACTGGTGGCAGAGGATCAAAACTGTCATGTTGTGCTGCATGGCTTTCTGTGCTACTCTTCCACCTGCCCAAGAAGTACCTCAGAGGCTTCTCCTGGGTGAATCTTTCTTAAAAGACCTGGAACAGAGCATGATCTTAGGTTGGCAGTAGGGGGGATGGAAGTGTGAAGGAAAAATAAGAACCTTATTTGTTGTGATCTTCTCCTGTGCACTATCTCCAGCTACTAGGATGCTGGATAAGTGTCAGCTGGGACTGACACTAGAGCTGTGGAAGACAAACTTTAGCTTGATGAGTACATTCAGTTTTAACCTCTGACTTCCAGGGCAGTCCTTGAAGTTGTATGTGGTGTTTTGGGGTTTTTTGGGGNTTCTCTTTGTTTGGGAGCTGATCACAGGGCAATGGCATGAAGAGAGAATAGTCTTGGTCAACTCTTGGAATAAAATAGATGGCAATGTCCTCTCCTATGGGCCAAATGTCTCTACAGTTGTATTGGCTTTCAGTGTGCTCCACGAGGAATCATCTAAACCTGTTCAAACTGCCATCTTGACCTGAGGACCAAGCTAACTTTGGTTGCTGCTTCAGGTTGACAAAAGACTTGGTGACACTCATTGAACTGTCTTCCTTGGTGAAACAAATCTCTCCAAACGTGCAAAATACTTGTATGAAGTTTCACATGATGGGGTACTGTGGCACACGTATGTTGGTCTGTGCCCATGCTACAGTCAGGCTCACTTTAATCTCTCTCCTAGAGACTGTGTAGTCTGACACAGACTTGAATATTTCCATCTTCCCCTGTTTTCTGCAGCTCATGGTCGTTTTTGTGCTCCATGACTACCTAAACAGAAAGCTGCCCAAATTCAAAGCTAGCCTGGGTACCAGTAAAGCTCTATTGACCTGAGACATGTCCAGCAAAACCATGGTCTTCTGTAATGCTAGGAAGTAATTTCTGCTGCTTTAGATACTAGAAAAGCCCTACCAGCCTTGGGCGTTTCTGTATTAACTAGTGGTGGATTCATTGCCTGTAGTAACTGTAATAGAGTGGTGAAACATCTTCTCTGTACTCGAGCTATCAAGTGTACTCTCTGGCTTCATATTGCAAGCATTGTTTGATTGCTCCATAGCAACTCTGTCTGGGTTGGCTGGTGCTGAAGCATGCTTTGCTTGGCAGATCAGGTATTTTGGGAGCTGTGGTGTCAGTCTCCTTTACCTGCACTGAGATGTGAGGAGGGAGAGGCCCTGCCAGATGGCTGGGTGGTGGGTGAGGGAATTGCTGGAGTTGGCTCTGGCAAGACTGGAAAGAGTCTGAAGTATCATGTTCTCACCAAGCAGAGATTATGATCTTATTTCAGCTGGTTGTGACCTTCTTGGGAGTTTTCTTTCCTTTTTTTGTGGCTGGCTTCTTATTCAGATCCAGCCAAGTGGGGGTGAACACTTTTCCAGCAAGGTCAAAATTGCTGGAAAGGCTTGAAGGGAAAGGCTGCCTTGTCTCTTGCTGTGGCCTTTCTTACTGGCTTGGTCCCTTGTTGCTCCTTGCTGGCAACCACAGCTCCCATTGCCCTGGCTGTGAAAGCTTGGCTCCCAGGCACAGAGAGGGTGCCCATCTGCCCTTTTGGTCTGTGCCACCAAGGAGCTGCTGTACATTGATGACTGTTAGTGGTTCTTGGGACCAAGGAGGCATTTAGCAGAGATCAGCTTGAGCTTTAAGGACTAGTTTGCTCTATTCTGCTCAGGACATCCAGGTGCCAGGCAATGGATGTGATGATTTTTCCCAAGGCATAGCAGAGCTTGAAATTGGAGCAAGGGAAGAAAGTGGATGGTAGCCTGAAGAGACAGATCAGCCAGGATTCCCTCTCCCATTCTGGTCCTGCATCCAACAGTTTCCAGCTCCTGAAAAGCAGGGGGGAGAGCTGAAGGCTGTTATATGTTTACTTCCAAAGCCAGGGCAGCTGCTGGCACTGGAGAAATGAGGAAAGTAGGAACAGGTGAAGAGGAAGGGTAGAAGAGACTGAATGGATGTTGGACTCTTTCCTCGAGGGGTACCACTAGGTAATGTTGGTGTTTGGGGGTAGTTGGTTTTTAAGCATCTGGCTTTTGATGCCTTCTGGCCATCAGGTGGCCTAACAAAAGATCACCCTCCTGGCAAATCCCGTTTTCCCTGGAGCGATACCTGCTTTCACTTCTCAGTGAGCACAGGACAGGGTTAGGCAAGCTGGTACTGGCTTTCTCAAAGCCTTCTCTCCTTCTGTACAGATGGATTTGCCACACCCTAGCTCAGCCCTGCAGAGTGTAGCAGGGCTTTGCTCCAGACACGGTCTCTTAAAATCTGCCTCTGGAAGCTGGAACAGTCTGAAGGTCAATACGAACAGGCACTGCTATAATGGTGGGGTAAACGATGCTGTCAGCCCTGGGAGCGCAAGGCTACAGCTGTGGAGGGGCAGGGGAGGAGCCTTGTGCCTCCTGCATACCGAAATAGTGCTGCAGCGTGCCCAGTGACTCAGAGCAGTGTTGTGCCCTGCAAGCCAGGAGATAAGATTTGGGCGCCTGCGCTTGTGAAGGTAAGCTTGAGTTGGAGCAGTCCTGAGAGCTGTGGTGCTCGGGCACAGGGGGAGAGCTCTGCACTGGGGAGCAGGCAGGGGCAGGGCAGAGCCAGGCGGCTGTGCGGTGGAGCCCGGGAAAAGCAAAACCAGCCGGAACCCCAGCCACTGAGCCAAGGCTTGCCCTGATGGGTTTGCAAGCTTCCTCCAGGGCCCTGAAGTATTGTCTACACTGTGGTGGCTGTCACCACCCTCCTCCCGGATGATCTGCTTCCAGAGAAATGTTTTCAGTTCTGTGGTTGGGCATGTGATGCTGCTGCCCTGAAGCCTTCCCAGTCCTGCTTAATCCTCATCTCATTCCCCCTCTTATATCTTCAGTTTACTTCCTCTTGCAGGCAATCCTGCCTGGCTGAGCCACCAGCTTGTTCCCCGTATTTTCCAGTGCAACATCAGAGCAGTTAATAGCTGTGCTCAGGCTGCCTGAGTACTAAAACCCGAGTGATTTAGATGGCCTGTTACCCCCTTCTCCCCCACCTGCTGGGAAGGCGCAAGAATGCTGATGCTGCCAGCCAAAATGCAGGGTGCTGTAGTGGATGGTAGATGGAACATTTGTAGGTTTTTTTTGAGCAAGAGCTTGTCATCAGCTACCTGAGATAACAGGTTCCCCAGGGCTGTCCCAAACTGGCATGAAGCAGCACAGTGTGATCCAGCAGGAGGGGTAAGCTGGGCTTTCTTTGTTTTGCTCAATAAATGCAGTAGCTACATGGTCTCTCTGCAAATGATGGATCTATGGACATGACCCTCTGGATCTCAGAAGGGATGCAGGGTTGAACTGGATTAAAAGAAGCACTTAGACTTTTTTAAGAAGAGGTCATTTATTCCATTTACCCACCTCATGCTGCTGTTGACATACCATGCTCTTCTGGATTTTTGTGGTGGTTCTGAGTAAGTTAGGCAAGGCAATGTGTTTGGAAACTAGCTAATAGTCTCACTTCAACAAAGGTCTAATGAAGTGTGCTTAAACAAGGTGCAGTGAAGCACCTTGCTGCAGGAGGCTCAGCTCTAAACCTCTTCAGAGTAGTCAGGCAAACTCAGAAAGAGATGTTTAGGAACCCTCAGGCACGGAGGGGCACCCAGCCCCGTCCTTGCCTGATGAGTCCCTGAGCTGTGCTCTGTTGTAAGCTGGGCTAAACGCAGGAAACATCACAGTGCCTCTTCTCCTCTTCCCTGCCACCTGCTAGTGAGCTGGGGAGACCTCAGTCAAAACTGTTTGAGCTTGCTTTATTTTGCTTGAAGCTGTTTGGTCATTTCTTTGTAAGGGCTTTAATGAAGTAAGTTGAGGCGTTTTGTTTTGGTGTTCTCCCCCCTGTCTCAGGAGGTGACGGTTATGATGGGTTTTGGCTCCTAGGCTACAGTTCTTGTTTAAGGGTACTGCCTGGTTTTGTCTAAAAGAGGCTGTTCCCCTGTGCAGCAGGGAGACTTCTAGCTGTGTACCCATGGCAAAAGCAGGCTTGAGCTAGTGCAGATCACGAACCTCAAGGGACAGGAACAACTTGTGCTGGTTGAATAAGGAAAAACCTCCAGTGTGTAGTACCCAGTACTGCTTGTGGCAGGCAAGTTCTTAGGGGACTACCAAATTTCCTGTTAGGCTGGAGGAAAGCACTGGACTGAGGGATGAGTTTCATCTTACCTTCTTGGTCAACACCTGTGTGAGAGGCAACTCTGTATTTAAGGCTGAAATAAAAAGGATCTGAACTCCGTGGAAAAAAGAAACCTTGCTGCCTTTAGTTTGGTGCATGGTCTTTTCCTGTCTCTGGTAGCAAACTTTTTTAAAAAGCCCATGCTATGTACAGCTTCCCTTCCTGCCCTTGGGGAGAGGATAATGAGTCATGGGAGGACATTGCTTAATACCCTGGAGGGTGCTTGGATTGTCTGGCGAGGGCAGGCTAGGAACAAACTCAGCTGTGGGTCAGAGTTGCTCAAGGTAAATAAATGCACACTTAAATGTGGGTGGTAGCTGGTGAGACCAAAACCAGGTGCCCTTACATAACTTGTCAGAGGAAATGTATCTTCTGGATTTTGCTCTAGAAACAAATAGTAGGCACAGCTCTTGATTGCTTATCAGAATAGAAGCAGGGTTCTGGGAGGAATCAAGGACAGTTTAAGTTGGGTTTCTTGTGTTTTGTTTAATTCTCCTTGTCTGGACAGGATGGCAGCTGAAATGATTGCAGCTGGGCTGTGTCCTCTTTCCTTTCTTTGCCTGCTTGCTTTATTTTTGTATTTCTTTCATTTGTGCTTGCCTTTCCTACTTTTATGCCCGCTCAAGGGTCTCTAGCTTTTTGCAGTCTGTCTTGCTGCCTCCCAGCAGTGCAAAACCATGTCATGAGGATGTGAGGCCATCTCTTCTGCCCTCAGTGGGTTTTATGCCAGCTTGTTCCCATCCTTGTAACTCTGAGGTCTGGGTGGGTTAAATGATGAGCCTTGCTAAGCAGCTAACAGGCAGTTGCTGGCAATGTGGCTTTGCTTGTTCTTAGTATGTTACTGCCCCTGCAAGCTGCAGATGCAGGAAGCTCCTTTTGTTAATTAATTGGTATGCTTACAGTGCTAGGTATATCTCCTTATTCAGCCTGGTTTTGGAGTATGTATAACCAATGTAAATTGCTTCTCTTCCCCTCCTGTCCTCACAGCTTTTGACACTTGGCAACTGCTCTGGATCAGTGTCCCCTGTGTAAAACCCCAGTTCCTGTACAATGTACCAGTCTGGCTTTGTGCCACGGGAGTATTACCCAACCATGATCCCACCTTCTGCCTACACCTACCCACCACTGCAGACTGGGAGAGCAGAAGACATGACCAGGTCCATGATGCTCCCTCCCATCCACATGCACAACTTCTACAGCCGACCCATCGCCTTTGTGGTGGACCGGAATGGCTACCCTGACTATACAGGAGGTCAGGTGGAGTATCATCATCTCTACAGTGCCTCCAATCCCTACTTCCATCCGTACTACACCTGGCACTTCCCTCCTGTGGTCCCCATCCCTCTCTACAATCCCTATGCAAATTACAATCCTTATGCTGCCTACCAGAGGTCAGATCAGTATCAAGATGCGTGGCCAGAAGGCTTCACAATGAGAGGGGAGCTTCAATGGGGGAAGCTCAGAAAGGTGTTTGGACCAAGGAAAGATCTCCCAGAATTTGTGGAGGACGATCTTCGGAGGGTTTATGGCACATACCCACGGACCAACGTTTCCATAACCTACCGGAGAGGGGAGTTCTTGGTCAAGGGAGACCCCAAGGTAGGAGAGCAGGAATATGCAGTGGAAAAAAAAGTCATCCAGCGGGCTGTGACCCCCAGTGCCAGTGAGGCAGATGACAGCAGTGAAGACCGGAACCGTAAGAAGAAAAAGAAATTAAGACATTGATGTAGTCTGTTGCTTGATGGACGGATGCTCCAGAGCCCTTGTGGGAGCCAGTTGGCAGCTGTTCTTGGTGCAGCTGGCAAGCAGCACAAGCAGTGGATGCCACCACTCCTGTTGGCTTTTAACTGCTCACCATCCTGCACAAGCTTATGGCAGCTTCACCCTGTTTGATGCACAATGCCCATCCTGTGAAGAAACCACATGGCACTTGACTGTCTGTCAGATGAGTTCTTTGGTCCTGGTTTTGAAACGAATGTTTGCTTTCCACTGGTTTGGTTGAGTGGTCACAGTCAGGTGGGGGGATTTCCAGACAGCAGCCCTTGATTAGATGGGCCTTATCCTACCCTGTCCAAGGGAAGGTCCTGGAAGCTGGCTCCCTTCCTGGTACTCAGTTAAGGAGATCAAAGCAGGATTTCTTCCAGGCTGGGGGCAGTGCAGGTCTCGGAGGGGAGAGAGTTCTTGAATGCTGTAAAGAGCAATTGTCTGCGTATCTTGTCACTGCTGTTTATGACCATACCATTGTGCTTGATCACCATCTGATGCCTGTATGCAGCACTTCCATGCACAATAGTGGAAGATCCTGGTGTTCCCATCCTCTTACACTTGGTACCCTGGTGCTCAGTTCTCCTGGTCATGCATCCTTGTTGAAATCGCAGTTTGAGGCCCTGCTCTGGGTCTGACTTGGCTCTGGTTGGAGACGCTGGCTCTCTAGCGAGGTTACTGGAGTTGTGTGCTGTGAACAACAGCATTTCCACAGCTTGGTCTCTTGGAAGGGTGGACTTCAGAGACCTGTGCTGGAAACCTGGAGTGTTGTGGGGGGCTGGGTCTGACTTGATTGCAAACTTCTGTACCTTTTAAATGATTATAATATATATTAAAAAAATGCAAATGCTTATATTTCTGGATTTTAGCCACCTGATAGCAGTCTCTTGTGTGAACAGCATGCAACCTGACCTGATACCCCCAACTTTGCAAAAGGTGACTTCTGACTTGTGTTTGCCCAGCTGTAGTGGGTTATTCTGCTCACTCTGCTTGGCAGCATCCTGCCTTGCCCCAGTTTGTTGCCTGACACCTTTCTCTTTGGGGACCAGCAGGGACTTTCTGAGCATACAGGAGAAAAAGGGGACCTGCTTTGTCTCCCTGTAGCCTCTCCCTGACGTGCCACATGGGAGAGAGGCCTTCTAATGCAGGAGGGAACGGAGTGCTCCCCATCTGCACAGCAAAGGAGAGAGCCTGGGAGGGTGAACTTACAGGCCCTTGGTGGCTCTGAATTGCTATAAAGTCAAAGCAAATGGATTTTTTTTTTTTAAATTAATGCAACAATTTTTGTGTGTTTAAGCAATTGTCAGAATGTCTTGGCAACTATCTGGATTTCCCCTTCCCTAATCAGCTTCTTGGAAATGGGCTAACTCTGCTGTCAGATAAACCTACAAGAGGGCTGAACCAGAAAAACTGCTGCAGAAATCTCAGATCAAGCTGATGCTCCTTGGCTGTGTTGCAAGTGGTGGCTGTGGCACTTGCTGAATGTGCCAGAAAAGACCTTCGCTAATGACTGGTGGCCCTTGGTTATTTGGTATATGAAAAATGTAGCAATTCCTGTCTTTTTTTCACTCTTTGGCTAAGCGGGGCATCCTGCAAAGGTGCAGTTAGAGGTCCACTGCCCTGGTTTGCAGCAGCATTGCTGCAGTGTTGGCATTGTGCTGCCTGTCCTTCTGGCAGCTGCTGCTGTGGGCAGTGGCTTAAACAGTGAGTGAACCCAAAGTTTGTGGATCAGAACCTTTTGTGGCAGTGCAGCACTCTGACGGGGTGCTGGAAGGAGTTTCTTTCCCCATCCCCTGTAGCAGGTGTAGGGTACAGCTGGGCTGTCGGAGCTGGATGCTGCCTGCTGTGCGAACAGTGTTGGGAAGAGACTGGTTTAGGTGAGATCCTGGAGCAGCTGCAAACCAGCTCTTCTAGGCAAGGTTGAAGGGAAGCATGGGGTTTGCCCTACGCGATGATCAGATGCTACATAAATTACCAGGATTCATGTAATTTATTCTAAATGCCATTCCTCCAGCCAGTAACTTCCTGGTGACAGCTTTGTTACCATGTTATAGTGGAAAAGGTCCCAAAACTCAAGGCAGTCAGCCATGGTCTCCCAGAGGTATTTGATGGATGGGTGGAAAGAAAGCCCGTTGCCTCCACAAAAACTTTCTTTGTTGATGTTCCTGCTGGGGACATCTCCAGGGCAGGCAAGGAGGGAGTGGGCACAACCCTTAACTTTACCTGGCCTGTCCAAAGTTTTGTTTGGTTTTGCTGCCTGGACTCTGAACAGGAGATTGCTGGGCATGCCCAGGCTGTTGTTCTGACAAGGTGTATTTTTAGCAGAGGTTTAAAATTGCATGCAGTACCTCAGGAGGCAGCAACACACTCGTTTTTTTTAAATGCCATTTGCTTCCAGATGGAATAAAACATTTTGTAGTTGGGCTTTTTTTCCCTTGAGGAAAAGCCTGCCACAAACAGCCACTGCCTTGAGTGGCTTTCTGAACACAGTGATGGCTGTAACTTACCTCCATCCCTACTCTGGTCTCTGTCTGGGAGCAAAGATCTGCACACTTCTTGCAGGAACAGCTCACAGCCGCACTCTTTCTGACGGTTTGAGGCTTAGTTGCTGCCCAGCTGCAGAACTGAATCCATAGGGCATTTCTGGAGACTTTAACGCCTATGGAATTCAGTTCTCAGAGCCAAGCAGCCAGTGTGAGTCTGCTTTCCCTGGCCCCAGCCAGCTGCATCTCCATCTGCACGGGGGGGGGGGAAACAGCAAAAAGCTCATGATGTTACTGACACAGATTTCTGCATCAAGGAGCTGCTGCAAGCAGAGGACTCGGGCACCTCTCACTCTTGCCCCAGAAGCAGCACGCACAGCCATGGCTTTCTTTGAAAACTTTGCTCAAGTTGGCCGCTATTTTTTCCTGCTGTTTCCATGTGTTGTCCTGTCATTTGGAGCTGCTGCAAAGTTTCAGGTCAGCCCTGAGCTCTGTAAACCTGCTGGAGCTGTAAGAGAAATACCATTTGTTCTGGAATACCACCCCCAGATGGGGCTGGTATTTCCAGGTGCATTGGGAATCCTGCCTATGTGTTTCACCTGTGTGCAGGTGGTAACACAGCCCTTGGTCTAAACTGTTTCCCTGCATATGCATCTGAATATGGGGCACAGCCACGCTGGGAGCCGTGGGGGGGGATGCTCAGCGCTGCAGAAGCAGCCCAGTACTCCTGGGCACCAGCCCTCTACTCTGCTCATACCGAAACCAGTGCTCATGGGAGCCCCTGGAACTGGAATGTGCCAGCTGATGGATAGAAATGGTTTGTGCAGCAGGTGGTGCCATGGGTGGACCATGAGGCACAGCGGAGTGTGCACATTTGAGCCTGGGAAGAGATGGAGGGTAATTCTGCAGCTTAAAATGAAGCAGTGGAAGGCCTTTTCTGGGCAGCTCAGAGAGCAGATCCAGGCAGGGGTTGGTCTTGGCCAAGCTAGGACATGCTGGTGCACCCCACAACTATGCACTTTTGCTGCCTGGTACTCTCATCCTCCCGTTTGGGCTGCAAAGCTCATGTGCATGGAGGGGCAGACTTGGGGGACATGTGGGGACCCTTCTGAGCAGCCACAGAGGTGCTGATGCTGCTGGCAGATTTGGGCAGCCTCAGTCCTCAGCAGGAGATGCTCATTTTCAAACCCAGGGACTGAGCAGATAGCTGAAAAGCCGGGAGAAGGTTTTTTTTGGCTCGGCGGTAGTTTGACACAGTTGTGTCGACAGTGGCTCTGGGTGACTTGGGCAGGAGTAACCACTGGGAGAGGGTTACAGCCCTTTGCCTGTACGCTGGCAGTGTAGGAGAGGAGCCCTCTGGTCTGCCGGATCAGCAGAAGAGACGGGAAATGACACACACGCTTTGGAGTACAGGAAAAGATTTTGATGGGGGAGGCACCGAGCAACTGTCAGCATGAGGAGCTAACTCCACAATTGCTCAAGAGTCATCCTGGGGCTCTATTTTAATCCATCTGTGCGGAATCCAAGTTCGGCCAGGGCAGCGTGAACTCACGGTGTCCCAAGGGAGCCAAGCGCTGTTGCAAAAGCTGTGGGGTCCCAGGCTGCGGGTCCCAGCCCCGGCATGTCCTGTGGACCACATGCAGCAGTACTGGAGGGGCAGCAGTGGAGGGAGAAGGGGTAAAGCAGAGCCTTACAACAGGGTCCCCCCCACCCTGCAGGGGTGGCTGGGGTCAAAGAGGTGGCTCAGGGACCCAACTGTGCACCATGCTGTTTTTCAGACCACCATGGTGTGGCAGAGAGGATTCAATAGCTCAGAGCCCCCTGAGCTTAGAAAAGTGGGGTGATCTCCCCCTGCTCTGCAGGCAGGCACCTGTGCAAGGGAGCTGGGCAGGAAGGCAGTCTGCCGGAGATGCTACAGCCGGGTGGGCAGCCTGCGATGGCTGGTAGGGATGGGGTGCTTTAGGGCTGCTCTTTGGCCATCTCGTGCCATGGGGTGGTCGCCTTGTTGTCCCTGGCTGTTTAAACACATGCAAAGCCTTTGTGCTTCATTTAAGCTGTAAAACTCCTCTCCAAGGCATTTACCCCCAAAGGGTTGAAGGATTGCTGCTGTTCAAAGTGCCGGCCGCCCACCTTCAGCCCTCGGCCACTCCGAGCAACCACTGCTTTCAGGAACCGAAAGGTGGAGACGAGGGAAAAGCCTTCCTCCCCACCTTCCTCTGTGGGCTGGTTTGCAAAGAAGGGGGAAGGGTTTCAAGCAGATGGGTGGGTGAGTAGGATGGGGGTGAACCCCAACAAGCCCCCCCTGATGGTGCTCCAGGAGTCATCTCTGTCCCTTGCTCCATGGCCCCAGGGCAGTGACATGGGTGCTGGGGCTGCATGGGACAGCTCAGCAGCTGCCTGGCGTGTGTCCCACCGTGCCCTGTGCCCCTGCCCTCCCCAGAGACAGCTCCAGCAAGCTACTTTTGGGGCATCCTGCCTGTGGGTGCCAGGGTACCCCATTGCCAAAAGGCACTGGGGACAGTTTGACCCAGGTGCGATGGGAAGCCCACAAGGGCCAAGCTGGGAAAGGAGTGGCACAATGAAACTCAGACAAGATCTAACTTTTTTTCACTCCTGGCTGTTCCTGCAAGCAGTGTCCCAATGACATGGCATCCATAGCATCCCTGGAACCAAGAGGCCCCAGGAGGGAGGGACAATGTGGGCTCTCCCTGGGGCATGGCACTGCAGGCAGCTGCGGGGTGCAGGAGGCTGCGACTCCCCTCCAGCAGTGCTGGGCTCCCATAGTGCAGGCAAAGGGAGAGCGCTACCCAACCTCCTGGTTCTCAGACCCATCCCTTCTTGCGAGAGTGGGTGCTTATGTGGTGTTTTCAGGATGGTCATGCAGGTTCCTATGCACTCTGTGTGCCAGGCACATCTCGTCTGAGCTCTGCCTTTGCTACTTGGCGTTCCCATTTCCAGCTTTGCCCCATGTTCCTGCACCCAGGCAGGGCCAGGGCTGGTCTTGGCCCCATGTATTTGGGGGTATCCCTGGCCCTGGACTGCACTGGAGCAGGGTGCCAGGTAATGCCAGGGAGGGCAGGGATGAATGGAGATGTGGGAACCATCTGGGTGCTGGGTATTATATTGGTGTGGAGGTGCCCTGTCCTGGCTCAACCCCATGTTTGCTTGAGGGTGTGTCAGGATGCAGCACTGAGCTACAGGGTGACCAGCATGTGCTGAGCCCATTGCCCCAGCTCAGCCCTGGGGAGGATTGCATCAGCCCAGCTGCCAGCCATGCAGGTGGGAGTTTCATAGGCACCTCTCCTTGGAACCCTGCACTGTTTAAATCCTCCTCTCTGCCTGGATTGAGGCATGCAGGGTCCCCATGCCAGTTCTGGTACACATCCCCTTCTGGTGCTGGCTGTCCCAGGCTTGTCCTGCCTCTTCAAGATGTCTGTATTTGAGACCCTGATGATAATCCCAGCAGCTGGGTGACAGCTTGTTGGAGCTGACAGACGTGCCCAGGAGCAGGTACCAGGGAAAAGACAGGCTCCAGTGCAGGAGCCAAGAAGTTGAGAGCTGCTCAAGGCCCCTGACCTCAGCCTGAAAATGCTGGTGAGTCGAGAGACACCCCGGGCAAGTGGGTGCCCAGTGGGCTGCTGCTGCTGCGGGGTTTTCTGTGTTGCACTGAGTTAACCTGCAGCCCCTCACAGCCCCTGCTCCTGGGGCAGGAGGCTCCAAGGCCCCAGGGCAGCAGTGATCAGAAATGGCCAGCTGGGAGCTGGGGGCAGCCGGGCCCTGGAGGGGACCCATGGCAGCACCCATGGCTGCATCGAGCTGCTGCAAGAGCCACCCCGGGGAGGCATCCCCCCAGCCCTGTGTGTCCAGCACCCACCTCTCCATGGGGCTGTGTGAGGTACACTTCGCTTTCCCTGCAAACCCCCTGTTTCCTTACTCTGCAACAACGAGGAGAAATACTATCAGCAAAGATGAAATAGCCCAGCTGAGCAGCCTGGCCTGGCCCTCAGAACACAGCAGAGATGGCCACACAAGCTATTTCCCAATGGCGAGCTGTGTCGGGAGGTGACGGGAGGACATGGGAAAGCAGGCGTTCATGCACGGCCAACTCCACCACCCGGAGATCACCGCCACACCAGTTCAGCCCTGAGCTGCTGGTCGTATTTAGCCCTTCCTTGCTTTTGCCTTCCCTCCTTCCTATGGGGGGCATGGGGGAGGCTGGAGGGCTCCCCTCTCCTTCGCCTCTGGGAAGGCGAGGTGTGAGCGGCTGCTCCAGGCGGGGACACGGCTGCCTTGCCAGGACCCCCAAGAAGCAGCACCCTCCTTTTGGTGTTGCCAACTAATTAGCCCAGGAGTTACTGATTAGCCAGGATGTGCCTGGGGCCAAGCAGTGGAGTCGTGTGGCTGCTGCACAGCCACTGGTGCCACACTGACATGGTGGCTGGAACGTTAATCCAGGGGGTTTCACTTTGTCTTCCCAGGAAGTTTGCAGGAACATGCTTCCCCTCCCCCACCCTTTAAAATATTAGCAGAACGGGTCCGGTTTCACGGATTACCAAAAAAGCCAGGGATAGAAGTGAAGATGCTCATGCCTCATGCATGGGGTCCAGCACCTCATCTCCCGCTTCCCGCAGCCGGGAGCGAGCGCGTTGCCATCGGCCGCGAGACGTCACCGCATCCCTGCTGCTCGGCACGGGGAGAGCCGTCCTCCGCAGCGCCCAGGCTGTGGCTCCTTGAGGAGAGCCGCAGCAAAGAAATCACCCCGCACCCAGCTGGCCTGGTCCCCCCTGCTCCGGCGCAGACCCTCCCGTCGTGCGACCCTCCCGTGGCAGCGGCATGACCCTGGCACTCACCCGGCGGCTCTGGCTCCCATCGAGGCGGGTCTGCGAGCGGCAGGGCTGGAGGCGCTGTTAAATATTGCAGCCGACTTACTCACTTCTCTTCCTGGACGGCAGCGTGCAGAGTTTCCACCCACTTCTTTCACCTTTGGTTTCCAGGCTTTCTGAGAAAAGGGGAAGACGTGGGAGGGAGCAACCGGCATCCCCGTGCCAGGGCCAAGGCCCCCAGCAGCCTCTGCTTCCCGGGAAGGGGCGGATGCCGGCAAGGCGGCTGCTTTCCCAGGAAGCTGCAGTGAGGCCATGGAGCCCCCTGTGCTCATGCCAGGCTGCCCTGCACCCCATGACCCTCCTGGGTTGGGGAGATATTCCTCCCCGGCTGAGCAGAGGGGATGCCTGGGTGCTGCCTCCCTGGCACAAGCTCAAGGGTGGCTGTCCAGCCAGCCCAGCCTTCCCCTTTGGGAGTGAAATCCCCTCCCGGTACTCGGACACATCCTGGCCTCAGCCAGGCAAAGCCCGTCCACCTCCTCCTCTAACGCAGTGCCTCTGCAAGTGGTGCCAGCGCCAGGGTTGGGGTCACATCCACATTGCTGACTCCTGTGGCGAGTGGTGTCTGTCCTCAGCCTGCAGAGCCCTGCCAGCAGCAGGCGCTGCCATGGGCCCGGCAACACGCTGGCCAGCGTTCAATCCAGCAGCATGCCTGTCGGCACTGCAGGGGGCTGGTTGCCATGACGCAGGACACTGACAGGTGATGTCCCTTGGGATATTATGGCCAGGCAGGTAGCGCCCACCGGTTACGGCTCTGGCAGGACAAGTGCATGTGCCTGGTGGGACTCCTTTTCCATAAGGTCCCGTTGGCCAGCATCCTCTTCCCATCCTTTCCCCCTGGTGCCGCTGAATGCCCAACCATTGTTTTTGCTGAGAAATGACGTCAGGTCCCCCAGGGTTCCCCTCCGCTAGCGGTTTGGAAACAGGAGTCTGGGGCCCCGGTGCAGGCTGCAGCTCTGAGCTGATGGCGCAGCAAGCACGGCTGCTCCTCCTGCGCCACAGTGAACAAATTGGTAAATAAATTGGCAAATAAATGGACGGGGGGATAGAGAGATGCCTTGGCATGCCTGTCTGCTTGCAATGCCCCTGCCTGGGCTCGAGAGCTGCCCCACCAGTTTAGATAACATTTACAGAGTGGTTTTATCTTTTGGGGGCTGCCATGAGTTTCTAGGGCAGTAAGCCCCTGGAAGGCTACACTGCGGAGATGACCAAGCCGGAGCCACAGATTTATCCATACAAGCCCCTAAAAACAGCTGGCATCGCCAATTCAGGGCCTCAGGGTGTATTTTCAGGTGGCCAGATGTGGGTTCAGCTGCATGCCCCAGCTTTGTGTGGCCGCCGCTCTCTGCCCCATGTCTCCATCACAGCAGGGCCAGAGGGGAACTTTGGCATGTGAACCAGTCAGCTGAAACGTCTCCTATTTCTCAAGGCTGGCCTGCCCTCCCGCCCACAGCAGGTCCCACCCGGGCATGACACAGCTTACAAGCACCCACCGCTCCCTCCCCAAGCCATTGCCCCAACAGCTCCTGGTCCCATGCTGGAGGGCTGGGTGTCTCCCCGCTCCTGCCTCCCTAGCTGCCGCCCCAGCTGGCTGCTCAGCCCTTCCCAGAGCAGCGCGGCAGCACTGGGACCGTGCCACTGATGTCCCCACTGGGGACGGGGTCTGGACAAACCTTTCCCCAGCGCTGGCTGCATTACTGCTCCGTGCTGGGGCTGGATGCACATCGATGACCTCAGACATCCCTCCAACTGCTGCTCCTGTTGCCTTCCCCAGGATGAGGCTTGCCCACGGAAGGGTTTTCCCCCTTCCTAGTACCACGGCTGGCCCTGGCCACGGCTTCGCACCATCCCCCTTGGCAAGTGGGTCCCACACCCACCCACACAGCCGGGCTGGCAGGGCTCTGCACACCTCTGCCTGCTGGGAAGGGTCCGGTGTGCTCCCAAGTCAGAAAACTGCTGGGGAACAGGGGGAGAAACAGGCACGAGAGAGGCACAAGTGGGGCAAACAGGGAAGCCACTGCAGGCCTGAGGCCAAGGGGATGGGCTGTGAGCAAGGCAGGAGGGCAGCTCTGACCACACATGGGAGGAAGGGGGTGCACAGCTTTGCCAGCTCCCACGATGTAGGTTGTGGGAGGAAGAGGAAGGAGAGGAAGAGGAGGAGGAGTGTGCTTGGAGTTGGAGTGACTACCTGGCTCCCAGTTTTTGTGGGTCTTCTGGGCAGAGGTGGGTGAGCAGGAGCAGACCCCGGGGCTGCATGTGGGACCCATCCCTTCCTTGTGACATTTGAGCAGCTGAGACTCAGTGCTGTCCCCAGTCCCTGTTGCTCCAGATTCCCCCCCCGGTTTCCCCTCAGCTGAGGGCAGCGGGCGTGAGTGAGGAGCAGCCTGGCCCAGCTCCTTGCGGAAGCATGGCGGCTGAGCATTTATCAGGGGGAAGCGGGAGCTTCCTGCAGCCTCACTGGGCCGGGAGTGTGGCTGGGCATGGGGGGTTCATCCTCAGGGGGGGTCCTATGGGAGGCAAGGTGGGGGTACAGCTCACCACAGGGCTGGGGCTTCACCCTGGGGGAAGAAAATCCACTCTCCAGCTCTGGGGAGGGGGCAGAGGAAGAGAGGGGAACTGGATTTTCCTGCCCATCCAAAGAAATTAAGTTAAAACCCCCCACCTTTGAGCTCCTGCAACTGCAGAGAAAGCTATCCAGCAAGACCAACGTGCATTTTAGTGCTCAGAAATTAGCTGGCAATTAAAACACCTTGCAGTGTTATTGCTTAAAGCAGCAAGTGGCCTTAAGGGAAGAACTGATGGGTGCTTTCTGAGTGCCTGAGCCCCGCAGTACTGCGGGGTTTTGGACGAAAGATGATGCAGCTGCCCAGTGCCCTGGGGAGGACACCTGAAAGGGGGACCAGTGAAACAGCTGCAGCCTGCAGGACTGTCCCAGAGGCCAGCCACAGCCTCTGGGGCTGAGGGGAGCAAGGGCTTCCCCAGCTCCACTGCTGGCAGAGATGCGTCCCTTCCTGGGAGGGAGCAGCGGGATGCGGTCCCAGGCTGTGCACAGCAGGGAGACTGCAGCTGGAGATGCTGCAGGGCAGCAGTTGCTGCTCAACCCTTTAGAAGACAATAGAGAAGCCCAAAGGAGAGGCCAGATCCAGACTCATACGCAGCCAGCACCAGCCACCCCTCTCCAGGCAAGGTTTCTCTCCAGTGTGGACTCATAGGTGTCTAATACAGAGTTAATCCCATCCTGCAGCCTTAGCTGAGGCTCAGCCCATATCCAGACCTAAATCTGTGGACACGGCTTTGTGTGATTCAGTGTCTGGCTCTTGTGCTTCTTTCCTTTTCTCTCTCCTAAGCCAGCAAACTGCCTGCACGCCTCCATTCCTCTGCCGAAAAATGTAATACGCAGGGGAAACCACATCATTCAGCCTTGCCCTTGGGATGAAAGATGTGGTGTTTGGGGCAGTTTGGGCTCAGCAGGTTCTTTTTCGGCTGTGAAACTGCGACAGCACGAGACCAGAGCCACCCTTGCTGAAAGAGCCAAGCAGCCAAGAGCCAAGATCAGACTTTGCGGAGTCTGATCCCTCAAAACTGGGTTCGAGGGGCTGCACCAGGGGCCTCTGAGCCAGGGTGGCGGGACAGGCGGCAGCCCTGGGGATGCTGGTGCAAAGGACTCCTGTGCACCAAGCCCTGCACTGAGCATTCGCACGGCTGCAGAGGAGCTCGGCCGTGGTTATAACCAGCAGTGGCATCTCACAAGAAACCTCCCCCTGTGAAGGCACGGCCAGCAGTGGGTATTTTTCTGCCTTGGGGACTAGCTCTGCCTCTATCCCCTGGAGAGCTTTCTGAATGCAGCCAGGATTTCGCTCAGGCTGCATCTCTCTGAGCTCAGGCTCCCCCTCCACCTGCCTGGCTATTTTTAACCCATGTCAGATTTTCACATCCTTAGAGAACTTCTGCCCTCTGGCCACATGGATAGAAATTGGGTGAGATTTCCAAAATTACCAGGAAGGGGGAGAAATGGAAACGAACAGAGGACATGCATAGGAATTTGGCTGGTGCGACTGCCAGGGATGGCATTTACCCCTCTGGAGCAACTCCTTCTGCCCCCAAAGAGATGCTGAAGGCAGCACGTACCCCACGCAGCTCCCCGCTAAGTGTGCTCCGGCAGCACAAACCAGTCCCCTCCGCGCTGGCGGCCCTGGAGGAAGCGTGGTTGGGGGGGAAGGGAGTTTCTCAGGTTGTTTTTCCCCTCAGAGTTCCTGTTTCCCCGCCAGCCCTGGTCCACAGATGCCAGCAGCCCTCCCCGTCCCCATGTAGCTTTGCAGAGGGAGCAAAATGGATGGTTGGGGCTGAAGGAGCCCGGGAGATGGAGGAAGGCTGGGGAGAGGGAGGCACAGGGAGGCAGGGGTGGTAGACAGCCTTGCCTGTCAGCAGCCCTGAAACACTTTGGGAGCCAAATCTGCTGGCGGAGAAGGGAGGAAGACCGCAGGGCTGAGTCACTCCTCTGAAGGCATTTGCATCTGGGCAAATTCCAGTCGAGCCGCCCTCCCGTTCCCTCTGCGCAGGGCGTCACGGGGCAGCTTACAGGAACACCGTCCGGCCACGCTCAGCCAGCGGCTGGGCAGCATCCACCGCCAGCTCCAGCGGGTTTCCATTGGAAGGCAGGAAGGCTTCCCAGCAGGGAAAGCTGCTCTGCTGAAGCAAAAGCGAGAGCAAAAGCGAGCAGGGCTGCGAGGAAGCCGAGCCTCTTACCAGAAACGGCAAAGTGGGGTGCTGGCCGGGCATTGCTGCCTTTCAGCTTCTCTGAGAAGCAGGCAGGTTGGGGGTGGTCCCCCTGCAAGCTTTGCATTAGCAAACAGAGCAGGATTTGGGGTGACAATCTGCAGGTGGTGGCCCGAGCCTAGCAGATGCTGCTCCAGGGATTTAGGCTAGTGGCGGAGTGGCTTACGAGGAGGATGCAGAGCTGGGAGCACCCCAAATGCTGCCCCAGCACCAGCAGAAGCCCATGTTTTTGGCAGGGGTGGTAGAGGGATTGGAAGAAAGGCAGCAGGGCTGGAGTCTCCCACCAGCAGTGGGGGCTGGCGGGGACAGAGGAGCCACCCTGAAGGTCACAGGGTAGAAGTAGCTTCTCCAGAAATGAAAGTGCAGGAAAAGGGCCTCTCTTCACCCTCAGAAACATCTCGGGGAGCTGTAGGGGGGCAGGGGATGACCCTGGTGCTCCCCCATGTCCCACCCCTGGTGCAGCCCCCAAACTGCCTGGGTGCTGCCAGTGTCAGGAATGCCAGCAGGAGGTCTGGGTGCCCAGCACAAGTACAAGGCACATTTTGGGCTTCCCTGCTGGAAAAGGCTGGTGAACCCTGGGCAGTGTCATAGTGCCTCTTCTGTACGCTCTGCACCCAGAGCTGTTTCCCCAAGGTTTAAAACCCGCTGATGTGCAAAACCATGTTCCTTCTTGAAAAGAACCTGGCCAGGGTCAGGTGCTGTGCGTGGCTGGAACAAGATGGGGCCTGGGATGGGCTCAGGCATCTCCGGGTGAGAGATCAAGTGCCCGTGTCCGGATCTGGGACCCATGGCACAGTGCTGGAGCTCTGCACATCGTCTCCGTGGCGTCCGACCTCCCACTCCTCCCTCTAGTGGCTAAAATCCCGGCATTGCCCAGGGCTCCCACCACCCCCACCATCACCCAAGGCTGGGGCTGGGGCATGGGGGTGCAGGGGGTCCCTTCCCCCCCGATTGCCCCCACGCTGGGACATTGGGTGGGTGACTCCAGTCCCTGCCAGTCCTCCTGTTAGGGATGCTCCAGCCTTCCCCCGGTCTCATCTGAGAGGAGATGGAGCTTTGCAGAGGGATTTTGGATTAGGGACCATGTTACATGTGATGGGAAGCTTTTGCCTGGTGCAAGGTAGGCATCATGCTGGTTCCCACATGGCTCCATGCCCACAAGTGCCCAGTGAGGAACGCCAAGGAAAATGTCAGCTCATCCCTAAGTAATTCCTTTCAGCTAGCCTTGCAGTTAGTCCCTTGGGGAAAAAAAAAAAAAAAAAAAAAGATTTTGGGCTTAGCCAGCAGTTCTCTTTGCAAACGGTGCCCTCATCCTGTAGCCAGGGCATAGTGGGAGGCAAGAGCCAGTTAGCCCTTAGCTAGCATCGAGCGTTTTGCAGACAGTGCAAGGTGGAGGTGATGAGCCTGCTGTGATGCTGGGCTCCTTCCCAGGCGGGCTGCTCTCCTGCTGGGGTGGGCAAAGGGGCCTGCAGAGGCTGAGTGGGTGGCGAGGGGTGCACGGCAGCGAGGGAGGCATGGCACTGAGGGATGCACAATGCACGGCAGCTCGCCTGCATCCAGTGACCTGGCTTGGAGCACGCTGGGGCTTCCTTTCCCTTCTGCACCCCATAAGTGTTGTGCAGGTGTGCATGGACCACAGATTTGCTCCTGCACTTGTGCTTTCCTTCAGGACAGGTTGGGAGGATATGGAGAAGGAGGCATGGAGTCACAGCTCCCCAAGCCGGGAATTGATGCGGTGTCGCTCCCGGAAATCCATCTGGGATCCACCCACTGTTTACAGAGGAAAGTGCAGTGAATCATCTGTGCGGGGAAGGAAAACACACCAAACTTGGGCCTTTTTCAGCTTTCCAGGCAAGTGAAAGATGTTGGGAGAGCACCTGACTGGGAGCAGACCTGGATCAGCAGCCCGAGTGCCCCAGGGATGGGTGTGAGGGCTGGCACTGCTTGGAGGGATCTGTGTCCTGGGACAGGGCACCTGTTTCTACCCCAGCCCAATAAGCAAGGGTAGCTAACCCCATCACAGCTGGCAGCAGCTCTTTGCTCCCCGCAGGCCAGCCCTGGGGAGCACCCAAAGCGCTGTTTGCCAGGCAGATGTCCTGGCTGGCGGGGAAGAGGTGATACGTGGAAATAAATGCTTTTCTCTAGACATGGGAGAAGGAGAAGATCAGTCTGGATATGGGTTTGCTATAGTAAGGACTGGGTGGCTACAGCTGTCAGAGCACAGGGGCACAGAGCCCTTCGAGAGGTCCTGGGGTGCTCCACCTGGCCTCCAGAAGGACACAGGTCTGCTGGGATCCTCCGATGCCTCTGCCAGCCCCCTGGGCTGTCTCAGGTGCCCTTTGGTGCTAGGCAGAGGTCAGGCAGCTAAACTGAGCCCTCAGCAACTCAGCACAACACACAAGCAAAGGTTACTTCTATCTGCAATAAATGACAGATGAGAAAAGGGTTTGTGTCCTTAAAAGAGCTGTGTTACCTTCCAACCACTCTCCCCACAGATGTGGCCTTAAACCAAGCTGCCTGATGCTGAGGCCTGTGTGCTGTGCCCCCAGGACTGCAGCAGAAGAGGAGGGTGATGCTGGCTTCCTTTAGCACCTGGAGACCGCTTGGGATGGGATCTGGGCCTCATTAGGTTCTGCCAATGGAAGATGGGAAGGGCAGACTGCAGGCACCTGTGGCCAGCAAATCAAGGTTATGGCATGCAAACCTAGCAACTTGCTGCTGGATCCCTGGAGCAGCTCTGGGGAAAGCTGGGTCTCTTCCAGTTAGCGTGCTCTGGGGTCTCCAGAAGATCATCGGGAGCAGAAACTGGAGGTAAGTGGTGATTCAAGGGGAGAAGACCCCTAAAAACCAGCTGGGACCCTAGAGAGGGGTGGTAACAGGTGCTCTGTGGGTGGCAAAGGGCTGACTTTGCACAGGGGTTGCAGCCCTGATGCCACCCTGGCTGCGGATCCAGCTTTGGGCTCCTTAAGGTTCGTGGGGTTAGACCTGCCAGAGAGGGCAGAGCAGCTGGATCACAGGCAGGGTGTTGAAGTGCAGCAGATGTGAAGCTGGAGCAGAGACCTTTAGGAAGCCTGGGCTTCTTTGTATCCCAAGCCAGAGCGATGCCCCAGGCAAAAGGGACATGTTCAGCATTCATGGATAAATTAGAAGAATCAAAAAACTGTGGGCTATTGGGGATGTTACCTTTCAATACAAATGTAGGTGTAGGAGTCCTGCATGCTAAGGGAAGGTTTCTGGCTGGCTGGAGCAGGAACAGCAGAAGATGCAGGAGAAGAGAGCTCTTGGGCAGACCCTGCATATGTAGTGTTTAACTGCATATGAAAAGTGCAGCTGAAAGCCAGAAAGCTAAAATAAAATTGAAAAAAGGTGCCGTGGGCCTCAGGGCGCAAAGCCAGTGACGTGCTGCCTGTCAGGAGTGGTTTGGGGAGTGACAGGTCCTCCTCAGGGCAGAGAGGCAGAAAGCTGTGGCAGTTCGCAGGGACACGGCCACTGGTGTGAGATGCTCATGCTGAAACATGGCTGGGAATGGGTACTAGAGGGCTGCACACTCACGTTGTTGCTGTCAGAGGTGTCCCAAATGGCACAGCCTGGTCTGGAAATGCTCACCAACTTCTGCCAGACTTGGTGACCTGACAGAGAGAAGTGATTAACTTTGAAGAAATAGCAGTTGCACACTATGTGGCCAAGACGGTGATTTTTCTTCGTTTTAATTGCACTTTTCCCAAGCTCTGCTGCTGCTTAAGCAAACTTACAAGGTGAAAAGAAGCAAGGTGTGTGTGGGCTTGATGCTGAGGTGTGTCTGCTGAGCCTGCCCAGTTCTCTTAGACCTCCGAAGCTACTCCAGCATAGCACTTGCCCTCAGGAAAGCTACCTTCTCTGGAGAAGTAGAGGGCTCCTTGGGTTGTTTATCATGAGTAAGCAATGGCTGAGGATGGTGCAGGCATGGCTGACCCTGCCTCAGGTCTGGGTGATCCGCTAGGTTACCTCCTAACATGGATTTCTAGGAAACCTGGCAACATTGAAAAGGGGAAAAATTAAGGCACACTTACTCAGAGTCCTCCATCTCAAGTAATTTTGGACCAATGTTCACATGACCACTTATGTCTAGTGCTTTTTTTTTTTACCTGCTTCTGGCCTTTCTGTTCCCCTGCAGGAAGCCCCCACTGCTTTGGGGCCAGCTGTGCCCCCCCCCCTCCACTCTATTTGCAAGCTCTCATGTGGTTATTTGCTATACTGACACCTTCCAGGAGCTCCCACTTTGGTGCAGTTCTCCTGCATTTTGCTCCCAATAACCTTTCAGTTAATCTGCCTTCCTTTCCTTGGTTTGCCTTGCTGTGATGAACCAGCTCATTCTGAAGCAAGGTCTGCTCTGCAAAACACTTCTGAGACCTGCTGGAGGCACCATACCCAGGGAGAACAGCGCTGCCTTTCTGACCAGATCTCCTCCCTCGGCCTTTGCAGACACTCTTTTATGAGTATGGCTGGCTTCTTTCACATAGCACATGGGTAAATCTTCAGGTCCCTCATGAGAGGTGTGGGCTATCCTCAAGTATACAGCGGCAACAGCGTGAGCCAGTGCACTCTGCACGTGTTTGTACCCTGGCGGGAGAGGATGAAGTAAAACCTCTGTCCTCAAAGGTGTCAGCAGCATGGGAGGAAGGCATTTGTCAGAGATGGTCTCCATATGAGCTCATCAGGTTTTAAGTCCTGCCTCATCTTACCTTGTAATAATCTGGTTGGCCACAGCAGGGAAAAAAGGAAAATCAATGGTTTTGTCCCCAGGAGCCTGATGTAAATGGAGTGTGGGAAAAGAACTGCAGGAATAGCTGGGGATGAGGGAATGTCTGCGGCTATTGCCCAGGGCACTGATAAAGCATAAAGGTATGGGAAGAAAAAGCCAGTGCTTGTTTGGGAGATTAGGCAAAAGTCAACCTGCCCATGCCAGGCTCACGATGTCTTTGGGAGGATTCATTAATACTTTTGTGAGTTAAACCCTACAGTTTTCACAGCACTAGCGAGCATTTGTGTTTCTCCAATAAAAGAATATTTTCAATTTCATTGTACTGTCAGCACAGGCTCCATTGATGAGTGCACAAGGAATCCTAAATCAGATTTGCTTGACAACATATCAGACTGGATAATCGTATTTATTGCCTCTTTGAAAACTGAAGCTTTCAGTTTCGGTCCAGATTAAAGACTTGTCAACTCTGATCTACACTTCAGTAAACAGTACCTGGGAAAAGCAGGCCACTCACTTTAGAAACCACTCTTACATTGAATCCTTCGGATTCATTTTCCTCTCACGTGAAAATAAATCTTGAGCATTGCTATGTTTGCGAAGACTCCTCTGAGCTTAATTGCTTTCTCTCAGCAGTGCTTAACTCGTATCAATCTTCTGATGAGAATAAACCCATCCTTTTTGGTTGTTACAGAGTGTTCATGACAGTGGAGTGATGGGGGAAGCGTAAGATAAAGTACCCTGAACCCCCTGCAAACGAGTGGTGGTGGGTCACTGCAGGTGCAATTCCGTGAGTTGCTCATGCTGGGAGAGTCCAAGGAGAGCGTAGCTGTGTCAGGTGGGAGCAGATGTTCAAGGCTGGTATTTTTTTACTGCTTGGTAGATGAATTGTAATGTGGCTTTACAGAAGTGCTTGACCTCTGGTTTCCTGTGACGTGGTGACCATATTTACTTGGCAATGCTGGTGTTGGTGAACAGAAGGGAATCTATGCACGCCCCGCAAAACTAAACTACCTGGTAGAAGGGCTAGCTGATGGAATAGTAATGGGAGAAGTATGAGCTGTGATTATCCTTTCATACAGAAGGCATTTGATTTTGCAAGTAAAAACTCAGATTTATTGCCTACATTTGTGTGCAATACTTGAAGTGGATGGAGTTCTAACAATGTTTGTGACGAGAGTATTTTGCTAAGACATCTTGAAAGATCACTGTGATCCAAAAGAAGCTGTCAACAGTAATAATTAGCAGTGTATAACTGAGGCTTAACTGCTGGAATAGGGTACCCAAAGGTACTGCTGGAAAGATTGCTATGTGGGGCTGTAAAGGAGTATGTATGTTAGCCATGACGGAATTCAGAAAAAACACATTTGTTGAAAAGCTGTTCAGACCTTTCCCAAGTTGCCTGTACTGTCTGCCTGTTGGTTACCTCATCCCACCAGCTGAGCAATCGGAGAATAGCAGGGCAAAAGTTGCTAGTCAGGCTTTGCTTTGTAAGACCTTCTTACTGATACCAGTAAGAAATAAGAGGCAAAGTTAGTATTTTTCTGCTGAGGGAAACATTCTTGGTTTTGTATGGTGGTCTAAGTGGGATCCCAAAAAGTGAGGAGTGTTAGTGGGTTCCTTGTCTAATCTGACTGTCAAACTACAGAAGAAACTACAGAAAAGTTGTATTGTATTAAAAGGGATAATGGGGTATGTAGGACACCCAGGATCTGTTTTGTCTGGGATGATTGCTTGTGTGGAGCAGGAGGGAGAAGCAGCTGAATTTTTTTTCCAAGTCCTGGAATGAGAAAAGTGGAAAGGCTGGGAATTGGATGTGAAACGAGCTGGCATGTAGTTTTGAACATGCAGCATTCTGCTGCATGTGGATCTGGTGGTCAGCAGTGGAACACCCCATGTGGGACCGAATGCAAGCTGCCTGCAGGTACTCCGCTCTGTGGGCGCAGGGTGCATGTGCATGTGGATGCAAAAGAAATGCTTTCTTATTCTGGAGTTCAGCTCTGCAGAACAGGCAGAGACCATTAGACCCCACAGACTGACCTCCCATCTTTCACAGGCCACGCAATTTCTTCATGTTTTTTCTTGACATTAGCCCACTGATTTACGCTAAACTAAAGTACATATTTTTTTCCAAAAAGACAGATCTGAAGACATCAGGAAATGAGAAAACCAACATTTCCCCTGATAATTTGTTCTACTAGTTAACCACTGGCACTCCTTTCCTGTTTCTTATTTCTCATTTCAGTCTGTCTGGTTTCTGATCCTAAACATTAGTTCCTGTTATAGATATCAGGAGTAAATCAAAATGCCCTCTAGAACAGTACCTGCTTTCTTTTCAGAAAGTGGGGTATGGTAATTAAATGTCTTCAATTTGTCTTGGTTTTGCAGAAGGCTGAGGTTTAGTGCTATCGCTGCTGGGGAAAAAGCAAATCCCATCACTTCCCTCGCAGCTGGCTTGTGCCCTCCCTCTCACACCCACATGTATGCAGCCCTGTAATGCAGTGGCCTGTTGAAATATATAAACTTTCTTCTTGTTGCCTCTGGGTTATTTTCAGTTTGCAGTTTGCTTGCCCCAGGGCTGTATGGATGGTGGTGAGCCCAGCATGGTGAGGAGGAGGAGGCTGGAAGTGTTCCAGGTGGGATGTTGTGCAGCAGAGCACCCTTTCAGGGATCAAACTGCCACCAAAGCCTTTTGCTGAGGGATGCTTTTCCAGTCCTCAAATTAAAATAAAAGCAAAAGGCTGCTGGTTTTGGCCAGTGCCTAACACAACCAACCCTGTCTGCAGTGCTACATGAGAAATAGTAACAAAATGGTTATTGACAATAATGAAGCAATTGAGCCTTCTCAAGTGTACAAGAGTGAAAAATTTCTTCCTTGCCTGACAAGAAAATAGTTCTGCTTCCTTGCCTTTGAAGGGCCACAGCTGCTCACTCTGAGGGCAGAAATATGGGAAGAGCAAGCACATACTGCAAATGTACCCCCTGTTCCTCTTGAAGGGTTTGACTGATAGGGAGAGGGAACATGCACAAATGGTTTGAGATAAATATTTCTGCCAGGATCAACCCAACTGAGGCAAAGGTGAATTAACTTATGGAAACTCAGTTAAATTAAGGCACATATGAGCTGGAGCTGTTGGTGAGAAAATGCAGAGAGATCTTTGTTTCTACACACACACATATGCACACACTCATTTCAGCCAAAACACTCCGAGTTAGTAAAAAGTTGATTTAATAAGCCTGGAAAAGGTACTTTGGAAATGGGTGCTACCTGGCAATTAGGGTACCAGGATAGGAGAGCTGAGGCAGTGGCAGCCTTCAGCAGAGAGCAGTGAACGATCTTGCACGGCTGTGGCTGATAGGGAACTTGGATGAAACTGAATTGATATCTTTACAAATTAAACTCTTCCCTAAGAAGGTATTACAGGGAATTCCTTTGGCCCCTCTGAGGGAAGTGTAAGAATATCTACAAAGTTATAACCATTTCTTATATTTTTGTGGCCCATTTAATGAAGCTGTGAATGTTTCATGCTTTGTATGACTCAACTCTACAATCTCATAGTTTTAATATAAGCAATGCTTTCTAGGTGAGTTCCTGCTGTATTGTGCTTTGTATATTAAAAAAATCCTCCATTTCTTCAAGGCTATTACATGAAAACAAACATTTTAGAGTAAAGAGCATCTATGAGTTTTCTATAAACAAGATAATTAAAATGTTAATAATTATAAGCTAATTATAAATTGGTGTTGTCACACAATATAAAAGCATAGCTGAACTCCGAATCATTTCATTATCAGAGATGATATTCAGATAATCACACTCAGCTAGCCTGTTGAAAATATTAACCTTGTACCTAGAAATGGAGTTTCTAAGGATTAAAATGTCAATGGAGGTTTTAGAAGGTCACTTGTATTTCCCAAGGCTTATTTTGAAACTGTACCAGTTTCTTAGCTCAAGGTTTGACCTGTGGATCAACACAGACTGTTTATGTAGGTGCCAGAGTCAACAGTTAAGTGGCAGATAAGCTACTGAGAAAAACACATATGGGGGTCCCCGGGTGGCCAGGTTTGGCTGGAAGCAGGATGCTGTAGTGGGGGGAGCCTGTTTTAGTAATGCTCAGGGTGATGAAAGCATGAAGTAAAGCATGGGGAGGGGGGACATGACACCAATTATGTCTCCTCTTTAGCCCAGCTGGGGATACTGAATGTAAGAATTGAACAGTAAAGAGAAGCAGGTAAGGAATAATCCAAGAAGAATTGGTGGTTGGTTTGGGGTTTGTTTGTTTTTTTAATTTCCTGAGACACTATACCTAAAGGCCCCTGTGGAGAAATGACTTACTGCAAGACCGTTGACAATTCTTCCAAATCTAGGTCCCAGGGAGCCGGGGGGCAGAACTACAGCCAGCTACCCCACTGCTGCTGCAGCTGAAGTGGATGCCTGCTGCACCCATAAGAGAAACATACTAAAACAGCAATATTAGTTTATTTTCAACCCAGACAGAAGATGGTGCAAGGCCCTGGTCCTGGCTTGTTAGGCTAGTGATCAGCTTGTTAAGAGAACTGCCTGCGTGAAGTAGAGCTTGGGGCCAGGCACTGTGTGTTATGATTCCAAATTTAAGAGTAAGATAGCAGAAAAAGGCTTTGAAAATACAGTCATGGGTTGAAAGCAGAGAGAGAGAACCATAAACAACTTATTCATGATTGATTATAGAAAAAGTGTAGCCTTGAGAGCTGGGGAAAATACTGTTTTTTGCCTTAAGGAAGGAAGAAGCTGCTTTGCAAACAGGAGCGGGGAACAGACCCAGGAAGGGATGTGATAAAAGCATGTGCCAGAGCTTGGGGAAGTAACCTCCCGGCCCCAGGAGCCTTGCAGCACTCCATCCAGAGGCAGAGACCAAGAGCTGGCCACTAGTTCAATATTCAATGGGCTTTGAGGGATAAGATCTCCAGTTTGGGCTGGGGAAGAAAGAGGGTGCCTGCTTCAGTTTTGACTGTCCTTGTTGAAGAGCTCTGGGGTCTGAAAACATCTCTGACAGACTATCACAGGTCATAGTTGCCAGTACTGATTGTACAGCGTCAGCTCCGTGGTACTGAATGCTTGCAGCTAATTTAGGATGAAGGACTGGCTGATTTGCATATATGATGATCATGTGGATCATCACTGGGCCTTGGACTAGATGATCTTCAAAGGTCCCTTCCAACCCATTCTGAGATTAAGAACTAATGTGTAGTGTTAATGTTAGGTAGCATGAGAATTATTGGCATGAAGAGTGTTGTCAATGAATGCCAATATAGCAAAATTGGTTTAAAGCTTAAAACTGGTATGATTTATCAGTCTAAGCACTCCTGTCACAGTGATCTCTAATTCCCTAACGGATATGTGTATACTTGCTTGCAACTGCATGTCTGCACTGGCTCATCAGCATGTGCTTGGCTCCAAAACACACTGTCCTGCCCAATGGGAGGGTGAAACATAAGAAAAGAAGGAGTTATGAAGGAATTGGGGACAATAATTACAGTGATAAAGGAAGCAAGGCTTCATTACTTCAGCTACTCAATGCATACTTGGTTTGTATCAGATCTTCAGGGTATTTTTTATTTGCATTTTATCCACCTACAGAATACCAAATTTCTAGGAGAAAGTGCTAAAAGAAGTTCTGGGCCTGTATTATGTTTTCTAGGTGTCTGTATGGAGGCAGTTGCCTCCATATTTCTTCCAAATCCTGCCTCTTATAGGTGTCACCTGAAACTTAAATATGCATATATTCTTCTACTGTATGGCTTATCAATTTAACTTATTTTTCACTATGCCTGCATATATCTAACACTTGCAAAAAGCAGATGGATTTCTTTGAATGCTGTGTTGCATTTAGTTGCCCAATTACCCTATGACTTGGTCGCTAGGAGAGTATTTACATGTAATAGCTATGAAGTGCTACCCTAACTAGTATAAGTATACCCAAAACCACTTTCAGACTACCAAGCTCAGAAATACCTAACAATGTGGCCCCGCAGAACAGAATTTGGCAAGGTATATTTGCCTATTTGAGCATGTACCATGCACGTTTAGGTACATGTCTGTCTTGACATTCAGCCTGCAAAATTGCCATGAGGGTTTTTTGCCTGAATTGCACCAGTTCCTGGCCATCTGTACCTATGTACTGTGCTCATTTGTACTTAGGTGAGTTTCTAAGGGGCTTCTTGCTAGAAGAGAAGGCTTTATTGGCTAAAGTTTTACAGGAGCCTGTCCAGTGTCCAAGGGCCTTTGGTGTCTTCATTCAGAGTCCTTACAATGGCATGAAGGGTATACTAACTACGTTTGCAGAGTACATTTGTTAAACTGTTGTGAATTTGGGAGGGATGGTGAGTACTGGAGAACAGGACTGGAGTTAAA
Organism: Scopus umbretta; assembly: GCA_013400535.1. Classification (NCBI taxonomy): domain Eukaryota; kingdom Metazoa; phylum Chordata; class Aves; order Pelecaniformes; family Scopidae; genus Scopus; species Scopus umbretta. Next base: position 36,483 of record VZTL01054052.1, read on the forward strand.
AGTTGCCTTGAGAAATAGTCTCAAGAAGGCAACAAGGACTTGTACAAAGGATTGCAGTGAGTTAAAGCAATGAGCTGCAAGACTGGCAGGTGGAGAGCAACGGTTCAGCAACAGCTCTGCCAGAACTGATCTGCAGGTTATAGCGAATCACCACTGTATGTGAAGGGGGAAAATCCTAGGTATACAAGCAGGAGTTTATCCTGCAGGTATGGGGATAGATGCTTCTGCTCTACACAGGGCTGCCGTGGGAGTATTGTGTGCAGGTTTGTGCTTTGCTCTTCAGGAAAGCTGGGAATCACTCGAGGGAATTCAGAGGAGAGCAATTAGTGGTGCACTGTAGCAATACCTGATCTTTCTTACCTGGAAATCGTTGTAGCTAACCTTGTATGCTGCTGAGGTGGGTTGACCCTGGC
>VZTL01054058.1:0-22965 GCA_013400535.1 Scopus umbretta
AGGCAGGCGAGAAGAAGCTAAGTGGAAATAAAGACAGGAGAACTTTACTGCAGGCTCTGTAAGGTAAAATGTGATGTGTGGATGTGACTGAGTTAATGGCATTTGCTGTGATACTATTGCCAGCTGAAACCTGGATATCCCAGAGGACACGGATGCAACTGGTGTGAGAGTTATTCAAGGGCTTATCAGACAATGATATGAATGGCCACCACATCTCATTCCCTGGTGTCACTGGCTATGGTGAGCTCCAGGATAGACCCCTAGGAGAAAGGAGAGCTGTGAGCAGAGAGGAGACAGAGGTATGTGCTGACCAGGAGGGTGGACAGGATGAAAGATGGCAGAGTGAGGAAGTACACAGTGAAGTCAGGGAAGTAAAAGGGGGCAGCCTTCCTGAAGAAGCCCTCTTCCAGCAGGGAAGTTTAGGCATGTCCAGCTGAGACAAACAACGTTTGTGTCTTGTATCAGGCCCTCAAAGTGACTTCATGAAAGAGAGAGACAAGATATCAAAGATATTTTCAGAATAATGTGGTATTGAGAGCTGGGTCATTGGGCTGAGGTCCAATGAGCTGGGCAGCCTCAGGAGAAAGCGGGAGGTCTCTGGCTTCAAGAGTAGCAATCTATGAAGGGAAGACAGTACTTCTTCCTGGGAGAAGCAAAATTTGGCTAACCAAGTACCTTGATGTCCTGTTAATTTCTGTCCTTTTCTTTTGCCTGTGACCTCTTCAGACAGTTACCACTTGAAACATGTTGTGCTGCCCTTTCATTCAGTTTCTTTCCTTGGAGGTGGAAGATGTGCAAAGTCTGTTGAAGAATACTTGCATTCCAGAGATTTAGGTGGCACTTGTGAGTTCTTCACTCACTTTTTTGAATTTCTGAATGCTTTTCTGCTTTTGCAACCATTCTTCAAACTGAGAGAAGTGTCCATAATTCTTAATCAGGGAGGTGGGGTAGCCAAAAGACTTTTATGGAGTTCATACCATACTGAAATAGGCCAGTGGAAGGCTATGTTGGGGACATTTAGCAGTTTCCATTCTAATTTGGAAACAGTCTCTCAGTATATCTGATTGCTCTAGTCCAAAGTTATTACCTTGGACAAGAACCGAGATGGCTGGTGATCCAACATCAGCTGCATCTATGTGAGTGGAAAAAGTAGATGAGGGTGGTTTGGGCATAGTGATCCCTGAATGCTAATGAAAAGGAAAACATATTTGGCACCATTACAAATCAGGCACTCTGAGGATTTCAAAATTGTGTCCTTTTTTTATAACATTAATAAATTTGTCATTTATGTGGGGAAACATTGTGAAAAATGAATGTCTTTTACTGCATTCAGAGCCATTGCTCCAAATCCAGAGAGATAATGGCCAATAAAACTTTGAGTTGGGAGGTTGAGTTCTGCATTGCTAAAGCCTTCATTATGTATGGTTTTAGAAAATGTACACATGTGCCAGAGTGTCTCATTGTTCTTTTGCTGTTTTATTATTTTGTCAGTATGAAGTGGCTCTGATTCCAGCTATGAAATGTAAGTTTAGCTTATATTGATCCTGCTGTCCATGTATAGGTCATTAACAGCTCTGCAGGATGCTGTTAAGAGCAGTAAGGTTTTATTTGCAGCCGAACCATACTGTACTCTGTTCCCTATCGAGACAAATTGCATCTCAGTCCAAATGTACTTGATTTACTTTTTTTTTTTTTTTTTTTTTTTTTTTTTTGACATTGTAGAGGATTGTAATTGAGACCCCCAACTTTTTTGAATGCTTAGAGGGAGTAAAGAGCCAACCTGCTTTGGCATGCCAAGGGGAATGTGACTTTGCAGTTCCCAGAACTGCATTGTTAAATGGCAGTCTCTGCTGTGAGCTCATAGCATAGCATCCACAGTTTGGACCAGACTACTCTTGTCTTTATAGTATAGGCCAGATTCTTCATTAGGTGTTAGGCTGAAACTCACCATTAAGTTATCTGCTGCAGCTTCTAGAATAACACAGGTTTTCTTTACATCTTTGACAAAGCCAGTAACTACTTGTTTGACAAAAGTTTATGTTTGGCCAGGCTGGAATAAAATTAGGAGCTCTTCTACAACCAGGTTCAGTTTTCAGCACTCAGTGAAAGTACTCCATCTCATGAGAAGTTAGCATCTGAATCTATAGGTATGTCACATTACCAGTCCACTTGTTGGTTCTTTAAATGTTATAAATCCAATTCACAAAAGCAATACTTCCCATGTAGTGCCTTTTTTTTCTTAACTGGTGTACAGCTCAAAAAATGATGCATATGCTAGCACCCTTCATCAGATCCTCAGAGGGGTGGGGTTACAGACACAGTGACTTCCAACAACATTGAAACACTTTTCAATGTTGTTGAAATACTTTTTTGCCTTTAGGGTGGGATATACAAGGTCTATTTGTAGTGTGACCAGTACTATGCTAGGAAAAGCGTAAACACTTCAGGCTGGAACAAAGCCAATAGACAAGGACACGTGCTTGCATAAAAACTCTACCCAGACAAATCACAGAATATTTTAAAATAGAAGAATGATGTGGCACCTAAGAAATTAATTAAAAGATCGTTGATTTATCATAAACTGGGCAATGTTCTGGCAAGACCAAGGGTCTTACAAAAGACTATGAGTACTGTGTATTAGTGCAGCATCATTGATATATCTCATTAGATCCAAACTGGACTCCTTGAGGGACTGTGCCATGTGTTTTCTCAACATAGATGGAAGAACACTTGATGAAATTATATTTGTAGACAGCATCGAGCCTTTGCAGGGGAGGCTGGGCACAAAGCACATTGAGAGTAAGACCTTGCTATTTAAGACACTATGCTGGCAGGAGGGTGGCAGGAGAGTTGGGGATGGGCTGGCTCCAACCATGCTCTGCTCCAAAGGACACCTTTCTGGCAGAGGAGCAAAGTATTGGTTGTGGGTCCCCTCCTTGGGTAAGGAAAGCTCAGTGGTGACAGTGGCATCTGCCAGAGAATCAGAAAATGAAAATTGTTATTCTCTGCTACCTCTTTACTATCTCTGACACCTTGTCTGTATTTGGAGATCAGCTGCAAACAGCAGAAAGGGGTCCAGATGGTTCCCTAACGTCCATGTGCTTTTGATAATGCAGCGCTCTTGTTCCTCAGTTTACTCTGTCTGCCAAAACTCTGGTAAGTCCACTCAGGCCAAGTGCTGCCAGAAGTGACCTCCTCCCTCCTCACCCCCCCCATCCCTGTTCTTCTTTCTAGGGACAAACACAGGCACTTAAAGGGCTTCAGTTGCCTGCTACTATGGCTTGCCACATTGTATAGCCCCAGCTCAGAAGACAGCATCTGTAGAAGAGTGCCACTGAAGTCCTGTCAGATGGTTTTGGCAAAGAAGCAAAGGGGATGGTTCCGTTTGAGCATGGGAGGTTTAAAGATTCTGTGCTGGTCTCTAAAGTCTGTCTGGGATGAGAGCACTTGAATGGGAGTCTTTTGTGAGGTGAGTATTCTTGGGTCTGGACCAAGTAACAGGAATGAGTGGTGGGAAGATGGAGAGGGGCAGGCTGGGGGCAGGCATCCTCTGTTGCTAACTGCGGGTTCATTATTTTGTGATGGGAGATGAAATGTCCAGCCCCTCTCCTTTTCTCTTTTTGCAATTCTTTGCCCACTGCTAATTTACATAAAAGAAATAAAAGCATAAAAAAGAAATCTTTGTGTTCAAACGAAAAACATAAAGCTTCACTCTAGAGGCAACTGAAAATGAACAGACAAAATATTATAATATACTGAACAATATTCAAATGTTTTTTAACTTTTTCCAGAAAAATATGTCTATAGATCTGTGTGCCATTGCAGAGATTAGTCTAGGGGGATTTGATACATCAGACAGAACAATATAATGACTTTTGACCTTTACCAAAGTGGTGAGAGAATGGAAATAAGAAAAAAAGAAGAAGAAAAGCAGCATAGAAGGTAGAAATTGTGAATACATCAGGAATTTCTGGAACACTTTACCCTTCAAAAATATGCACATGTAGGTTGTGAACTGCTTCGCAATTGTTATAGGACCTGCCTTAAAATGTCTGTCAGAAATGCCAGGGGGGCAAGGCACTCATTTCTTTTAGGACCAGTCTCTGACAGTAGAGCAAACCCAACAGAAAGGTCCCCAGGCGTGTTTTCTAGACATAGAGGACACACAGTGCAGAGCACCAGTGCCATAGGTATCATTCAGTTGTCTCCAGATATGGTTCTGTGCTGTTTTTGGCTGGGATATGGCTAATTTTCTTCATGGTAGCTAGTATGGAGCTAGGTTTTGGATTTGTGCTGAAAACAGCGTTGATAACACAAGGATGTTTTCATTACTACTGAGCAGTGCTTGCGCAGAGCCAAGGCCTTTTCTGCTTCACACCCCACTCCCCCAGTGAGCAGGCTGGGGGTGCACAAGGTGTTGGGAGGGGACACAGTTTCGACAGCTGACCCCAGCTGACCAAAGGTATACCACACCATATGACGTCATGCTCAGCATGTAAAGCTGGAGGAAGAAGAAGGAAGGTGGGGACATTTAGAGTGATGGCGTTTGTCTTCCCAAGTAACTGTTATGTGTGATGGAGCCCTGCTTTCCTGGAGATGGCTGAATACCTGCCTGCTGTTGGGAAATAGTGAATGAATTCCTTGTTTTACTTTGCTTGCACGCACAATTTTTGCTTTACCTATAAAACTACCTTTATCTCAACCCACAAGTTTTTTCACTTTTATCCTTCTGACTCTCTCCTCCATCCCACCAGGAGAGAGTGAGCGCGTGGCTGTGTGGTACTTAGTTGCTGGCTGGGGTTAAACCATGACAGGTTGAAATGTCCAAAAAAGTCTGTCTGAGGTTGAAAATGGCAATGACAATTTTTCTGCCAGAGCAGATATTACCTGTATCTCAGGTTCTATGACTAACTTGATAGAAATGCAGTCTTCTGCCCAGATCCAGTCTAGATCAAACTTGTACAGCTGAGTGCTCTGCTGGTGGAGAGACCCAGAGTCTGTGTCTGTGAAACCCTAGTGAGAGACTGTTTTACCCCTCTTCTTGCAGTATCAAATATCCTAGTTTTATGTCACATACAACAGATAGTAGAATAGAAAGATAGAGCTGATGGTTCCTTACCTGTCATCTGAAAGTTGTCTATCTGGCCTAGGGGTTGTTTCTCAAAGATACGCTTCCTGCTTTTCTTATGGCAAAACTACACTAAAGAGAAAGGATTTATTAACACACAAACAGAAGAGAAGCAGGAGGGTGAAGGGGAGCCACTGGGATGGCGTAAATTTATCTTGAAATAGTGCTATTGGGTTGTGTTACGGTTGGATTTTGTCATGGAAAATTAGCCTTGAGAAGGACCTTAATAGATCATTAAACCATCTTTCCTTCTGAAGGTAAGTGCAACTACATCAGCATCAACCCTAACAGATAGGTGTTTAACTTCTCCTTAAAGGTATTCAGAGATGGAGGCTTTTTAAGTCGGGGCCTCAAAGATTAAATAAGGATTAACAAGCTATAGCAATGAGCAGCTGTGATTACTAGAATTAAGCTTGTATTCTAGGGAGCTGGAAAAAATAATCATAATTTTAAAATATCAGTGTGTAGTCTAATTATCCAAGACACAAAGCTAATTCAAAATTAAGCTCTGGAGAAAGGTGAGAGAATAAATATCCTGGTCTTGGCCCCCTTCCCACCAGCAGTTGAGTTCTCTCTTTCTTTTGTGATACTGATTTGAATAAAGATGCATAATACCTTCTGGTAGTGGGGAAGGAGGGAGGAATGTGGTCAGAATTGAAGGCATTCAGTGTGGTTTTATCCATGAGTTACCTTCTGTCTTCATTTCACATGGGGTGGAGGTAAGCAGATGGTGTGTGGTAAGGCAGTGACTAGTTAAGGCTCTCCAAATTCTTACCTGCCTTGACTTAGGAGCTGCTAAGCTCCCCTCTATGGGTTTGTGAAAGCTGCTGCTGAAAATCTGTATTTATTACTAACTTGAGTTTACCTGGTTTAAATATCTGGCCAACTGTTTTTGTCTTCTTTGTGCTTCCTGTGGCCTTCTTTTAGCATCCTTTTTCTCCAAAATTGCTGAGGGATGTATGGGAAAAATTATTTGTGAACTGTAGTCCTGACTTCAGAATTGGGTCATGAGTTATTATCTGAGAATTTGGTGCTTAAAACTAAACTGTCAGCAGGAATCACTGGAATTGCTAGGAAATATGCTGTTAAAAAAATCAGTTTGTTTTTAGCTGGACGACTTCTTATCAGGCTCTATGGGGATTTGATTCCAAGTCCAGTACAGCCAAAGGAGACTACTGTTTGTACTTCAGCAAGGCTGGGATTTGGACACAAGTTAGGCTTGCTTTATAGCACAGACTTAATTCTGTTACACACCTTCATTCCTCTCTGGTATTTTGCTCCAGAGCCAATGTAGTTAAGGCTGCAGGATTTTGAGCTGAGGGCATCCTTTACAGATATAAATCCCTTTTCTAAAACAGGAAAAAGAGAAGTATATTGTGAGTGACAGCTCAATCTGAGCTTTGCATCTAAGCAAAACCCCAGTCCACATGCAAGGCAGGAAGTGAATCGCAGAGCTTCAGAAATAGTACAGAAACCTGCATTCTGCTTGCAAATGCACCATTCATAGCTCCCACAGGGGTTGTAGCTCAGCCCCCTGCAACAAAGACAGCAATCCCGTTATGGAATAACACGTAAAAAGCTATGTTATGATATGCACTCACAATAAGGCTGCCTTACAGCAGGTAGGAAATCTTCTAATCGCTTGGAGTATGTGTTGGAAGGTTGCCTTAATGCGGAGGGCTTGCACGGAAACAGAGCTGAGCGTGACAAAGCAGGACTTTGGAGGTTCAGTCTGGTCCCGTGAAGCTGCAGTTAGGTCAGGCTTGGTGTGTGCTAAGGGGAAGTGAGCCAAAATCCAGCACCTTCGGCTGAGCACCGGAAGCGAGATCCGGCATTTATGGCTAATGAGAGGTATCAAAGTAGCTCTAGGAAGGCTGGGCTCCATCCAACAGAATCTGCTTTGCTTTGGTTTTGTTTTTCCTGCAGTGGGACTGGGCTTAAATTACAGTGGGTCTGTGGAGTGAAATCTGACTTTTAAAATGACCCAGAAAAGAGGTTCAGCTGACCCTGCATGCTTTTACTAGCTCTAAGGGCTGTCACTTCCTTTCTTTGCAGAATTCTGTCATTTCTAAGGCATAGTGTGGGGAAGAATACACACGAACACAATATGCATAAATGCACGCCTGCAGATTACTCTGGTAGTGGTGGCATCACAGTATGGGAGCATGGAAAGGGCCAAGGTGAAAGCAAACCAGCTGTCAAATTCTGCCCTTCCCATGCCAGTGCATAATTAAGATCACAAGGTAGATTGTGCACTGCACAGTCTGGTGAGGGAATTGGTGTGGAGCGGTGACATGCCAGCTGCAGCTGTGGGAGGCCTGCTGGCATCATGCAGATGGCCACAAGCACAGCATCCCTGTTCAGCCACTGCATAGGATCCAGGGCATCCCCGAAATATCGTGGAGGGTACAGCCTAGCCACATGCGTCATCCATTTTCCAGTGCATTACCTCTAGGGATCAGTGGGAAGGCAGAATCCAAGTGCCCTCACCAGGCTGTTGATGGTGGGAAAGGATTGGAGGGGTGGTAGGAAGCCGCGTCCTAATTCCATCAGTGTGGCAAAGGTTGTTTTTTTGCACCTCTGATGTAGTTTGCTTCATCAACAGGCTGCTGAATCTACCAGTGTCTATCCAGAGAATGTTAAGACCATGGAGGATTGCATTGCTTTTTTGGAAGGCATGAGTTTCTAGCACTTACTGAAAACTTGCAGGTGAAATCTTAAAAATCTTAAAATTTCTAGAGAAGCAGTGAGAAACAAAAGACACAGGCATATTCATGCTGTGGTATTCTATCATCATGTTTAATGCAGTTCATAGTAATTGTGTATGAATCTGTGTGTAAATAAATACATACAGGTCTGTTAAGCAGTTTCTCTGCTTATGAGTCTAGGAGTTTTTCTTCTTAAAATAAAGAAAAGATGTAGTTCCATATCACCTATATTTGCAATCCCATTGTAAAAGTAAAGTTTTGTGGGAGCTTCTGTTAGTGCATCTCAATAACAAATATCTGAATCTGGTTTATTCAGATACACCAAACACATTTGGTTAAGATGATGGAAATTATAAAACCATTGGAATGTCACTTTTTATTTGCCTGAATGGAAAGTAAACAAGCCCCTTGTTCATTCCCACCTCAAACAATAATAATCTGGAAATTGTTTGAAATGTTGGAAAACACCCGTAGGAGATACAAAATGGAGAAACAGAATTGTCAACTATTCAGAATGATTAATCCTGGATTTTAAACTAGACAAAAAAACCTTCATCTCAAACAATAATTTTCAGAAAATCACGACTAAATGAGAGGACAGCTTTCTATTGGCCCAGTTTAGCTTATTTTCATCTATACGGCACGGTATCCGTTTCCATGATTAATCCCATGGCAGAACTCAACGTGAAGCAGATCATGGGAAAGCAGTCTAATGAAAGTGGTTTTGCAACTTAAAAACAACCGTTCCCAGGACGCTCCGGATTGTTATTCAGAGTGAAGGGAAAGGAGACAAGTGCAGGATGCTTGAGGGCTGGACCTCCACCCCCCATCAGCACCTCCTTGAGTGCTGTGCACTACTGCCATGCAACGGCAGAGCTATAGGTTTGTGGTGGTAGTGGTGGTGCTACCACCCTTACTTTGGCAGAGCCATGCAAGGATATGTCTACAGCCCAGGCTACAAACGGGAATAACTTGCCATTGGCCATTTCCATCAGTAGGAGAAATTTTGTACTTCTTTTCTCACTGTGCATAACAGTTTTCTCTGCCAACAGCTTCATTGATCAAGGTATAAATGAAGGTAGGGAGCTGACATTTGCTGTCCTCTCTGTGGAGAGGAATGCTGGCTCTGCAGCCTCAGGAATGAAGGAAAAAAATGAAATCACCTTGCTCACTTGCTGCGGAGCAGTCATTAACCTCCCTAACAGGTAAGGAGGTAGCTTTTTTAAACCCCATGCCTGGAGGATTACACATGCAACTACTTTTAATGTCAGCGTTGATGTTTCTGAGTAAGTATGTACTGTCCTGAAAACGTAACCCAGGCAAGCAGAGGTTCTGACTGTGCATCCCAAGGGGATGAAGAAGAACAGCGATTACAAAATAAAGGCCAAAACCAGCCCTGTTTATGATAAAGGAATATCACATGTTTTCATCTGTAAATGTGAATTTCAAGGAATAGAGATATATATATTATTCAGTATGAAAAATAAAAGGCTATTCACCAATGTTTTAATATTATGCCTTAATAAATGACACCTTCCAGAGCCAGTCATGACTTTAAGCCAGATCATGGCTAAAAATATTAAGGGAAGGATCACCACAGCAACAATCATATTCCTCCCCTTCTGCAGAGGAAATGGAAAAACACTCCAACTTTGCCAACCTGAATAAATTATCCAGATTATCAGAACTGTAGGGAAAGCTGTATGTAATCTGCTCTGTGTGTGTTCCCGCGAGTGTGCACACGTTAACTGGATTGCAGCCTGTCAAATATGTATGTCAAAGGAGATGGCTCTGAAAATATGCTCAAGAGCAAAAAAAATTACCATGGTTGTACCTTAATAGGCCAGCAGATACCATGTGCAGCAGGATGCTCACTGGCGTGCTGGGCAACTACAATCTGGCTGCTGGGCTGGGCTCTCCTGACTGTGGGTGGCCTAGAAATGGGATGGAGGACACTGGTGCTCTCTTGGTTGTGCTTCAGTGTGAAGCTGGGAAATAAATGGCTAGTTCGCTCACACTGATTTGGAAGCACAGATGCACTCTTACTCCAGTCTGGTAGTTTTTATGTGCTGGGTGTGGTTTACTTTGCCAAAGAAAATTGTCTTGTTAGCCGGCGAGGGAAGAATGAGGATGGAAGGGTGGGGGCAGGAGCAATATTGAAACTTGCCTGTAAGTACCTCGCTCAGGAGTCTGCACTGGAAGACGCCTCTTACCAGGCTGCCTGTATGGTTAGTGGAGAGAGGCTGGCTTTTTTAGAGGCAGCCCAAGGAAAGGACGTGACTTAGAATAGTGGTACTGATGCCAAGATCTCTGGCAACTTTAGGATGCATAAAAGACTCCAAAATAATGTTCAGGAAGCCCAAAAGCACATGGTTTTCAAGCACAGGAAGACAAGGTTAGGTCTGGAGCACAAAGGCTGTGTGTTTCCATCCCTGCTTCTCCTGCCATTAGGAAGAGCACTTGTTTAGCTGTTTGTTGGTCCTGTAGTAAACCCTGGATTGTCAGCTGGCCAGCGGGCTGCCATCATTTTCTGGCTTGGATTTCTAGCTAGAAATATCCCTCAGTTTTTCTGGGATCAGATCTGGGGCTTTCTCCTTACTCGCAGTACATGCTGTTCAGGGCCCTCAGGTGCCAGTGGCAGCAGGGAACATGAGTAAACAAGAGGTTTAAGTTTGATTATGGCTGCAGAGCCTCTCTGGCTTTCACTGTCATTACCTCCAGCTTGTTTGTAAAGAGCAGTTTATGGCAAAACTGGTTACTCTGCAATATTCAGGTTTTCATTTTTTAAAGTGCAAATTTTAAAATTTGCTGCCAATTAATTTCAAGAACCCTATGGGCCCATCCACCCCTTGCTTTCTTTTCTGTCCTTTGATATCTACCACCTAGCTGTGCCCACTGTGGCTCCAAGGCTGGCAGCCTGCTGAGCTGCAGAGTCTTGCCACATGGCATGTGCTTTTGGGCAGGATTTTGTGCTGGCTGGCAGTGACACTGAACCATTGCAGTGGGGAAAATCTAACAGTGGCAGCTGGAGTTAATGAATCCTACATGACCCTGAAACAGAGATGGGAATCCCAGAGCTCAGGGGGTTTTCATGGAGGTCTGCTGCAATCGTGATGTGTAAGTGACTGTAGGAGATGAAAGCACATATGGATGGGCTGAGGAATACATATGCACTAGAATTTTTTGCATTATATTTAATTCAGTGCTTGCGCGTTAGTTATTTTTCCACATCTCTTTTTAAGGTTCATGTGTTTTTCTGGGTAAGGAAAGCTACGAGTGGTGCATATGGTTAGGTGAATGTCTACTATGATTCTGTTATTGTGTGCTGGACCTTTAAAAATAAAGTGTTCCCCAGGCTGTTGTCTAGGAGGGATTGTTATGCATCAATGCAAGATGGCCCTTACAGTGAGTTACACACTTGTTTTTCTCTCGTGTAGTTGTTATTTCTCTCCTTGCTTGTTTGATTTAATTTGAAACAAAAGGTATTCTGGTTGTACGCAATTTTGATTTAGGTGTTCAGGAAATGGAACAGCATTACGTCTGTGGAAAAGATCACCGAGGAAATCCTACAAGAACAGCACGTTGCTTCACCCACCACCCTGTCAAAGCCAGGCCTGGTCAGGCCATCACTGTACCGCCCCGACCTACCTGTTGGGGGAGAGATTCTGAACTAGACAATAATCCAGGGTGATTTTCTTTCCCCTTCACACTCCCTTCCTCCAAATTAAGGTCAATATATTATAACCAACATCCTGGTCTAGAAAGCTGAACAGTTTCCTAGCTGCAAAACTCATGTTCGGGTTCCTGATAATGAGAAAATATCTAAGCAGCCACCAATTCCTTTCGTTCAGATTTACTGGATGAAAATCTCAAATATCAGAGATATATCTAGACCAGCTGTGGGTCAGATGCTTCTACTGTCTATGTGTTTTTGTCACAGAATCAGCTCACTTGCATTATAGTTTGGGAATAAGAGACTCAGCAGCCTCTAAGCTGAACTTGGCTGCACAGAGTGCCTTCCTACGGGCTTATTTTATCCTCTTTGTTGTATCTTCCTGTCAAATGTGATGGGAAATCAATGATGAATAGGAGGTCCCTAATCTCCATGGATACTTGTCCCTGCATGGTGTCAAAATCTGAGTTGGCTGTTTATTTTCTCATAATTTACATATGACTAACTTACTTAGGAAGGGGAGGGGAAAGCAAGTGGCTATTTGGGGTTGAAGTAAAAAATGAGAGAAAGGAAATTTGGCAGTGGTTCTCAACTGGAGCTGCTGGGAGGCCTCCAGAAGCCTGTCCCATACCTGCATCCTCTGAGCTTGTCATCAGCTCTCATGCTTTGTTCTGTGCCCACAGCAGGGTCTCAGGGGAACACAGCTGCTGAAGCTTCTCGTAGACCAAAAGGTGACCTTTTGAGTAGCCAAGAAATGATGCATTATTTAGTGTATTCCTGGCTTAAATGGAAATGAAATGATTTCATGAGCAGAATGATTTGTTTGTCCTTTCACTTGAATGCATTCTCTTTGCACCACACAATAGTGTGGTGTGCACACCAACCATCGTGGTTTTTTCTGGGTAAAGCTTTTGATAAGACAGGTATTGCACTTTGAAAAACACTGACTGTTAACTAGAAGGACCCTACTAGCCAAATGTAATACACTTCAGTTTAGAGGTACTAAGTTTGCAAAAAACAGCTTCTATTTAAATAACGTGTAGGAGTGAAAGCTTCCTGGTGAAGTGTATGTCTCTAGACTATCAGCTGATACTGGTAAGTATCATAACCAGCTGTTATTTCAACATGAAGTATTTTACTTCTTTCAGCTAATCATGAGTCCCTTGGAAGGTGCTGTAGCAGGACATTCATTACAGGATTGTTTAATGAATAGAGTATTTGTTATCTGCATAGAGAGAGGCCTAAGCAACTGGTTCCCAGTGATCTGTGATAGCCAGGTACTTAGGCACTCTACATATCCATTGGGTGAAGAAGCAGAGGCAGATGGGAACAAATTTTCACAATATCTAACTTTAAATTTCCTATGTGGTCTTCCAGACAGAGATTAAAAGAACCTGAGGCTGGAGCCTAACTCTTCTGCTGACTGTGAACGAAGACTGCAGTATACCCTGCTTCAAGTCCATCTGGTCTTGAACTTTATAAGATCTATCCAATAGTGGTTTTTCTTTGAAGTTTCCAACACCATTTATGAAGACTTAAAAGCCTTGAAATATTATTCACGTTTCAGATGAAGAGAGCTGAATTGTCAAGGTAACAACTAATTTGAGAATAGCCAATTTTCTCTGAGAGATGAGCACACAGAGGGACCTGGGGGAAAATTGAGTACTTACCAGGGATTGCACTGAGCTCAACAAGCCCTGAAATGTAGAAAGGAGAAGAAATCTGCACAAATGAAGAGTTGCCCGGCAGAGCATGCTATCTCATTGGAGAACCCAGTAGTAAAAATTTTCCATAAAATGATAGGTATCTGCTTCTATGGGATTATTTTTATTAGTAAATGTTTAGATGGGGTAAGGCAAGTAAACAGGGATTCCATAAATGACTACAAGTGTTTCAGTTGCCTGTTTGGCATTGTTTTAATTGTTACAACAAAGAGCACAAGATGAAGAAAAATGTCCACCTTTCTACTCAGAAGATAAACTGCCTTTAAAAAGAAAGGAATGAAACCCAGCTCTATGATTTCTAGGATCCAAATTAATTAAAATGGACATGACTGGAGAAGCACAAACATCTGAGCAGCTTTCAAGGCATTTCTCTGGCATATTCTTACTGACTCTGAGCCCTTATTTCCAGCCACAGTGTCTGCTCATCCTATTGCAGCACCCTTCAAACCAGCCTCCCCCAAAGGAACCAGGAGACATGGTCTGAGAGAAGAGCTGAATGCAAGCTGGTAAGCATTCACTGCAGGGAGTTCTAAGTGCTGTGGGATTTAGTCAAACAGCAAAGTACAAGCTTCTACTATGACTCATCTGGTGTAAAACTAGTGCTAAGTATTGTACATAATTAAGACAACATTATTACAGTGAGATAGCACTTCTTTTTTTGGCATGGTTAAAGTCTTGAAAAGGTGTAATGTTTTCAGCTTTCAGAGCTGTGAAGAAGATGAAGAGTTCTGATGGGAGTTCATTCTAAAAGATATCATGGCTACAGTTAGTTTAGATCATAATTTGCGTTATTCCTGAAGCTCTGCATGTATATTTCAGTGGCCTTCATGAAAGGCTGTGTTTTTTGTGAGAATAAACACAACCTTAAAGTAGTATTCACTAGATAAAGACTTGCAACAATGGCCTCCCTAGACATTCCAAGGGTTTGCTGATCTTTATGCCTGCAAATCACATATTTTATTTTGAGCCACATTTCTTAAAGAGGTAATTTTGGTATTTCAAGTAACAGATGCAAAAAAATTATATTTACCATTGAATGCAATAGAAAATGTTGGCAACGGTGATGTTAGAGAGCTATAGATTCAACATTTGAACACCGGCTGTCAGCAGGTACAGAACAGAAGTATTTTAGTCAGCCAATGGCCCTACCAATGGGAAAAGTTAAACAAGTAGGTCACTGCGATTTTCCTACTTGCCCCAAATTTTTCCTTTAGGGGTCCACAAATCAACTTTGCTTTTTATGAATGCATGCTTTTGATTAAAATCTGTTGTGGTATAATGCAAACAAATTCAGCTTATTGGTTGCTCAAAAGCCATTTATTCAGGTTACTTGCTTCTCATTATCCTTAACTAGTAACTACTTTTTATGGTGTTATGATATTGTTTCTGTTCATCAATTAGCTGTCTGACTTGCAAGCTAGAGGTGGGAAATCAGACTGCAAGATGGTGACATGGACCATTTGAAGGGGCAGGACTTTGAATGAACCCGTTTCCATCTGTGTATTTCAGTGGATTCCTCTGAAGCATGTCTATGCTCTTACTTGAAAATATATTGGCTACTTCTTCAACCTAACATTACCATCAATTTCTTATAATTTCCTAACATGCTGCTTGTACCCTATTTTCATGCAGATCTCCGAGGAATGATCGAAATAAGTCACAGGGACTACAAAGTTTCAGGAGGAACCCCAGGCAAACAAGGTGCTTGGGTAAAGACATCTGAGCCACAGCCAGTGAGCCCCTTCTTTTTGTATAAGTTGAACAAACTATAATTTTTTACAAGTCTGAAGACTAAGAATTCCAGGGGCCTTTCTGAAATGATTGCGTAATACAAAAGAGAGATCAATTCCTGTTTTTTTTGCACTGCTGTTTTCTGGATGGGTATTCAATCTATTAATGAAGTAGTGAATGCTCCCCCAGCAACCAACCACTGATGTTTTGAAAGGAAATCAAAAGCAGCGTAAGGTTGTGGAAGAAAATGGCTTGAAAGGGAAAGAGTGAGAGATTATACCATTCCTATGATACTTGCAAAAGTTTGTGAAGATTACAGCTGGGAGAGAGATGGGCCAGAGAGAGATCAAGGAGTCAAGGAGAAGATTCCTGCCTGCAGAGCTTTGTCCTAGCATGCCTTCTTGCAGGTTCACAGCCTAAAATTTTGTAGAGGTTGATCTGTTAGGGGCACACAACTAGAGGTGGAATTGTGGGAGAGGATGGATAAACCTCAGATGGAGAGGGCACCTGTAGACCATGGTTATTGCTTTGGACTTTGTACAGCTTTGACAGGATTTACACAGCTTCTGGACACGAGAGAAATACTGTGCGCACCTATTCATAACATAGGTTTTTAACTTCAGCTGAGCAGCCAGGGACCTTGCTGTGAGTGCATGCTGGAGTTGCCCTCCTGATGTAGTGTCTCTCAGCTGATCTGACTTCTATCTTTACTCCAACCATGAGCTCACTATGAGCACGAAAGGAAAAGTATTTGTATTCCACTGTGCACATTGACAGTAATTTTATAGATGCGGCACAGCACTATAGAAAGAGAAAGGTATGTAGAGTATTTAGAAGGCATTAATTTCTTCTTATGCTCTCCTTTTTCAAACCACACTGCAAAAGGTTACAGTGGGAATAGCAAGGGAAAGAACTTGCAGACTTCACAAAAATCAAAGCCTACAGCTTGTGCTGGACGGGTGTATTTGGCACACATCTGTGATTATGAAATGACTTTTAAATTGCTTTTGAACTTCATCTGGATAATGAATCATCCTTTCAATTTCCTTTCTCCCCCCCCCAGAACATCCGCCACTAACAAACCAACCAGTTGTGATGTTTTACAATCCACATTTGAACCTACTTCTCAAAACTTTGCATACTTCCTTAAAAAAGCAATTACTCAGCTCATTTGTGCAAAGATAAGGTCAGTCTTGGGACTGAAAAATGGATCAACAACCCACTTTGGCAACAATCTTTGAAACGACTCAAAAAGCAGTTGCACTAGAGACTTGTTAAACTGCAACACGGTGTTGCAGAAATGCAACATCAACAGGCAGCTTAAATGCTTCTGTACAAACAGATATTGCACAGCCCTGATTCAGTTGCGCTGAGCCCATTACAGGATTTAGGCATATGCTTAAAGATGGAATTACTTACATGACTGAAGTTAAGATGTGCTTAAGTGTTTTGTTGTGTATGGGCCTACACACTACATCTGTGTTTGTATTAAGAGGAAAAGCTGTTCTACAAGACGTTCAAGCATTTTAAAATGTATTTTTGTTCTGAACTGGAGCAGGAAGTTTTACCCTGAAATGAAATTTAGGAAATCTTTATTTCCAGAAATCTTGTAATTGAGCGTGCTTGAAACATTGTGTGTCAGTAATGTTGAAACGCTTTGTGACATTAAGATTGAAACATTGCATGTCCACATATGTTACTAAATTAATTAGAACCAACTGTCAGCTAAGCATGCCGGGATTGCCTGGCTTGTTATTACCCGCCCCCTGGATGCAGGAAGAGCTCTGATCTGCTCTAGCTTCTTGGCTGAGGTGCTGTGATGCATGATCACTGTTGTTCAACCTAGAACTAAAACAAGTATATTCATATGTGAATGATGTAGCGCTGGACCTACTAAACCCTGCTCAGTCCAAATGGCTTTAAGTAGGGACATCTCAAGTGTCTTGTACCAGGTCTTTGAAGTGAGTGCTTCAGGGACACTGGACACAGACCCCTATGTTTGTCCTTGTAGGTGGTTTGGGTCTTCCTTGGCTTAGCAGTTCTGGCCTGCATGTATCCAGGATGACTTCACACTGTCCAGATGCCATGGTAGTTTGGGCACAGCACAGATGGATGACCCTCATGTGCATATGATGCTGTATGTGACAAGTGAGCCCCTCTGGAGCTGAGGGCTGCAGCTCTGCAGCAGCCAGTCTGGGTGCAGGACTGAGCTGCAGCTACTTAAACTCAAGCTGTGTCTTTGCTGAAACTTTAAGGCTCCCTCCCCTGAGCTCCCCAAGCCTGTGCTGCCATAGACATCCCAGCATCCGGTACCTGGGGACAGCAGCCTGGCTGCAAACTTAAAAGTTAAAATGATCAAATCAAAGCTAAGCATGTTTTAGTAACTTCTCACTAACTGTTTTACAATAACCAGTTGTCATTTTCTTGCAAAATGTTTCAGTGTTGTGGAATCAGCATTCACTAAAAAGAAACCGATGCATTTGAAAAATTTCAAGCAGCTCTGTGAGTGTATATAGCAAGAATGATAGACAAAGTCTTACCAGACTCAATATATAGTTTGCTCTCCCTGTCTCTAGATACAGTGGCTGTTCAAAAGGGAGTAAGTATCTGCCAGTAGCCTCTGAAAGGGGATCATACAAATAATCTGTTTCCCCTGCTTTTCAAGTTACAGTCCCTCTTCTCAGTCTCATCGCCTGATAGACAAAGTAGGGTTGATCCCTAGACCAAGAGCTACTGTGTGTGGGGGGAGTTGAGAAGACAAAGTGGTGCCGAACTGGTTGCTTCAGAAAAGTTTCTTTCTTTGGCCCAAATATATAGTGTGGTGAAATTTATTCAAACAAATGGTTTATCTGAAATGGCTTTCCCTGCTCTTAAGTCTCTAGGTAGTCATGGCTTTGTTTTTATGTCCTGTCCTTTTCTTCTGGGGTTGAAATAAAGATCTAAGGTCCACAGCCTTTGTGTCTCTATCAGCTTCTGGGTAAGCTGGCCGTAGCAGAGAAGTTGTCCGCTCCCATTTTTGAGAGATGTTCTTTCATTCTTTAGGGCCTCAACTCCAGCAAAACATAAACCAGTAAACTTAGCTGGAGCCTGTGAATATCATCTCTTACGAAAGACCCCTTTGCTCTAGCTTGGCTTCTCTCTTACTCTTTCTGTAAGAAACTAGGGCAGCCCCTAGTACCAAACAACTGAATGCTTTGGATTCAGATATCAGTAAGAATAGGAGTGGAACCTGGATTGTATGTTCATAACAGACAGTACGATTGTTTTCTTATTTTGCTGCAGTTACTACATGTACAGTTATATTTCTGTCTGAGGAAGCAAAACACCTTCACAGATGAGTACCAAAAGATGCATGTTTTTTCCCAAGCCTGAACTCATGAGCTTGTATATACTTCACTGTAATTTGACACTTATTGTAAGAAATACATTTTACATAATTGGCAGTGGCAACCACATATTCTGAGAGAAAAAAGTGTATTGAACTGTATGCTGTCATTATCACCGATAATGATTTGCAGCAGTACCTTCCATAAAAGTAAAGGATAATTTGGCACTTGAAATCCAGGCCTCAAAACCAAAATAAAATCCTTTTCTTTTTCCGTGCCTAGGCTAGGATTCATCTCACCTCACCGTAGACATCGGTAGTGTAGACACATATGGTAGGACCCATCACCCCAAGCTCCCTTTGCAGTCAATACAGGGAACAGGCACTTTTAGGCCATGATTCATCTGACCTATTTACATGTCTGCTGTAGGAGGAGATGAATCACTGCCTAGACTAGATCTGTGTGGAGGATGAAGGGAGCCTAAGATGGCCAGCTCAGATGTAGATGCTTATATGGCTCTACAGTTTGAATTTAGACTTGCAGTTTGGAACAACAATTTTTCAGAGGAGAGTTAAATTTCCTAAGCTACATTTTCCTAGCAGAATGTGTATGAATATATATATATTTTTTTTTCTTCCTGCAACAGAAACATTTGCAACAGTATCTTTTAAAAACTGGCCCTATATCCCCTTCTCCAAATGTTCCACCATCTGAAGAGCTGCCATTTTCTCTCTCTCTGCCTCTGCCCCTCTTTCACACATACAGACGTGTGTACACATGCCATGTTTCAGAGCTGGGCCTTCTGAATTTTCAGCATTAACTCAAAATATACTCCACTGTGTGTGGTAGCCAGAGCTGTTACACACAGAGAGATATATTAGCTGGGTTTGGTTTTTAAAAAAAACAAAGCAAAATATGCAAACAAAACCACCAAATGAACATTTCTGAAATTTGCTTCTGTTTAAAAATACATTTTTTATTTATATTTTCTGCTAGAGTCTGCTCTACTCTGTCTGCGGCCTTGGAGTGGCAAGGCATCATAGGAAGAGGAACATCAGTTTCAGGGAGACAAGTACTGATGCACAGGGAGGGGGAAGACAGACTTGATCATCTAAGAAAGGGTGCAAGTTCTTGAATGAAGCCATGAGAAGACAAGAGAGAGGTAAGGTTTTATTATCATGTATAGAGGATCAGAGTTGAAAAA
This sequence comes from Scopus umbretta, assembly GCA_013400535.1. Lineage (NCBI taxonomy): Eukaryota > Metazoa > Chordata > Aves > Pelecaniformes > Scopidae > Scopus > Scopus umbretta. The sequence goes on from VZTL01054058.1 coordinate 19,495, forward strand.
GTCTGGTTTATGGGGAATAAGGATGATGTCCTCACAGGTACGCTTGTGCACATGCTGTATTATAACGTCCCAGTGCATCTGAACACCCATCTAGACTGCAAATGGCATGAGGGTAATATTTAAAAAAAGGAAGAAAGGAAGTCACCCTGTTGCAGAGCTTTACAATGCTCAGCTGCTGCCGAGGAGTGCTTGGTGTAGCTACAGTAGTGGTAGGCAAAATATCCCTCCCATCCAGCCCTTGGCATGCAGCACAGCAACCCATTTATATGAGCACCTGGTTGATCAGTTTGCTTGTGACAGATCTTGGCACGCCCTCTCCTCTGGCTGTAAAGCTTTACTGACTCTTGTGTTTTGTGGGATTTTTTTCCCCACAAACTCTTGTCTGGCATGAGAGGACTTGGAACAGAGCAACACTGGCTCTGGCAACAACAGGAAACTGCATTTTGGATAACCCTTTACAGTGTAAGCTTTCCAGCCATTTAAGGGCTTTTCTGTGGGGATCAGAAGGAAAGGCTGTCCATCGTTCAAAGCCCATTGCAGTGGGAAGGGTGCCCGTGACTGCAAAGGTCTTTGGCGAAGGCCACCAGCATCTGAAAGCTGCCTCTGAGAAACAGGCATGGACTCGTGGTTCCCCACAGGGTGCACTGCAGAAGTGGCTTCAGGAAGAGAGAGTGCTCTTTCGCTGGTCATCCCAGTGCATCATTCATTAAATATAAGGCCCTACAGGAAAACCAAGGCTTTGTGTTCTCCATGCCCCCTCCTGCATCAGCCCTGACGTCAGTAGTTTCAAACCATGAAAGTTAAATTGAGGCCAGTGCAGTCTAATAGGCAAGGGAGAGCAAATGCTAAGAAGTCAAGGTAATGAGAAAATACCTGCCATCTGGAGCTGTCATAAGCATGAATTTACATCACTCCCCGCAAAATAAATAAATTACAGCCTGCAGAACATTACTGTCCCTGGATGCAAAGCCCTGCTCCTGCTGCTAACACCAACGTTTTTGGCCTCCCCACTTTCCACATGATCGTTGGCTTCTGCCGAAAGCCCCAGAGAGTTGTGCATGGGCGCGGGGAGACATCTGCAACCTCTGGCTGTTTGAGCGCAATTGCTGGAGTGGGATCTGTTCAGCTGCATCCGCTCGCTCCCTTCCTCACTCTGACGGAAAGTTTTCCTCCCGGCTCTGACAGCACCGCAGCCACTTGGGGAAGCACATGACTTCCTCGGGAGACGGCATTTCTTATTTGTGTTGCAGGCCTCCAGCAGGCATGGCACTGAGGCAATATTTATATCAGTTTTTGTAACATCGTTGCAGCAGCTGCAATTTTGGGAACTGAAGTGCTGGCTGAAAGTGGAGAGAGAGGCACAAAGCACACCATGCCATGCTGAAATCAGGGTGGAAGGGAAAAAAATTAAAAATCGGCAACCGGCCTCCTCCCCCAGAAAGCTCATTGTGTTCCCGGGTGCCAGGGGTGCTGCTTGCCCTCCAGATGGTTACTGCAGGGCCCATCTGCCTAAAAGTGAGTCAATGGAAATTGCGGCTCAGGATGCCAGTGACAGGACCGGATCTCTCCCTGTGGGGCGCCTGCGCTCCTATGGGAGCAGGGCAGGGGAAGGGGAGTCCCCAGGCTAGGTGGCTTTCCATGCTACATGCCTGACAGCCTGCTGGGGGAGGCGGGGGAGAGCTCAAGCCCCTTGACTATGAGACAGCATACATAGTGCAACACTTGCACGCAGAGAGCGAGGCTGCCTCCAAAACTGCTGCAGCCTGGTACCGTGCCTTGGCAATCAGCCCTAGCAGGCTCGTTAGCCCAGCTACAGTGATGTGCTGGTGCAGCCACGCTACTCCCTGGTCCCCAGCTAGCACCTCTGGCCCTTGCTGTACAGGTGTCCTGGCTCGTGTGGAGCTACCTTGCTGTGGCTGTGGCCTCTACTGGGAAATCACCAGGGAACTGGGATGGGGGTCCTGTCTTCCAGATGATTTACTTGGTTCTTCCCATTACAGGAATGTGACCCGATTCTCTCCTTTTCTGCCTCCTGGCTTGATTTCAGTGGTGTTAAGCCAGAAGAGCTTTGAGGCTTCACTGATATTACAGACCTGGAAGCCATAGCTGGCTGAAAGAGAGTGGAGTCCTCTTCACTCCTCCTTGCTCTGTCATCTACCCTGCAACTGAGGCAAATGAGTGCCTATGGTTGGTCGCATGGGTGTAACAGGGGCTCTCCACTGCCCATGCATGCTCTTAGTAGTTGACTTGTACCTCTGCTGCCAAACAGCAGTAGCTGGCAGGACAGTGGGACTGAATTCTTCCCCATACACTGCTTTTTCTCCACGTAACTCCACTAGTCTGTGGAGTTATGTCTGCCAGAGGAGGTGTCACACAGTCTCCAGTTACCCTGGAGCTTGGTGGGACTGAACAAAGTTGCCATGGAGCTAAAATGCTTCTACCAGGTTCTGCCCCAGACACTGGTTGTTAGGTGATACGCATTTTATCATGGGCAAGTGCCGAAGGTCATTTGCCCCAAACATAGCTGTTTGGTGCAAAATATCTTCACTCTCCTGAACTGCACAGGGTCTCAAGAAAAAGGTCCTCTCTGCTGGGCCACCAACGAGTTCTCTATGTCCGTGTTCCCCACAGTCCTCTGAAAGGGCTGCCGTGAGGCACCAGGCAGGGAACCCATCACTGTGTCTGCCTGGGAGTACTCTGAAAACCAGCACCTGAAGTTGCATTGCAGGCGCCATGAGACAGAGACACCATTAAAGAGTGGCAATATGGTGAGCACGGCTTCTTGGGATGTGCCCCTCAGAAAATACCATCAAGTCTCCCACTTTATATGCCCTTGTGCCATAAGCAGCTCTACTCTGTCTCACTAAGAACGGAAACTTCAGTGCCCAAACTGTTTCCTTAGCCCAAGCACCCTGAAATGTTCCTGGTGAGTGGAGATGGGGTGAGACAGGCAGAGAGGGAGGGAGTAAGCAAGACATGTCAGCAGTGGTGGCAGATCTTCGGAGGTGGGGGGGCGGGGGGGGGCTTGGCAACCCTATCAGCACTGTCCTATTGCAACAGGAGGGAGGAGGATATACAGAGGTTGCTTAAAAGCCCCCAACTTTTTCCAGGCTTCTATTGCACTTCAGAAAGTCTGCAAGGGAGAAGAAAAAAAAAAAGACTGTCTGAAAAGAAGGTACCCTTGCTAACTAAAAACCTTCCTTTAAGAGCTTGCTGCTATTAAATAATTGCTACATTTTGAATTGCTGTTTTCAGGGAAGAAGTTGTGTTCTCAGCCATGAATATTTTCTTGGAAGGATGGCACGACTTTTTCATTGCTACATGCTTACACTGAAATAGATGTGAAAGCAGTTTTGACTAGCTCAAAGAGAAGTCTCTGATCAGCCTACATCTGAGATTTCCCTTAAGGTCATTAGTGGGAGAGAAATAAGTGGATAAGTGGTTTTTTTCTTTTTTTTTCCCCCTTTCCCC